>QAXD01000012.1:708683-728949 GCA_004335575.1 Haematococcus sp. NG2 | reverse complement strand
ACTGCTGGGCCACGCAGCACGCGTTAACGCGCTGGCTGACGCGGTCTGTGACCTGGGGTAACCTTTCGGTAGCAGTGCCAGAGCTTACCTCCCAACACCACGTGGCATCACTTCTCCCTCGCGCCTCACTCTACAGTGCATGTGGCAGTGGCTTTGTACTGCGCCACTGCAGTACACACGGCAGTACCCTGCTGCAGGCCTGGCGCATGCATACATGCCCGTCATGCGCTGCTGCACCACCATATAGACTGTGCAGCTGGTGGTACTGCCATGATGCCTTGCCGTTTAACACTGCTTACCAGTGTACTGCTGTGCTGCTGCGTCATCATGTACCGCTGTACTGTTGTACTGCAGACCAAGGACGGCATTGAGCAAACACTGGCCATTGACTACTACGCGCCTGCACTGCTGACCCTGGGCCTGCTCGACACCCTACGCTCCACACCTGGTGAGTGAGGGGGCGGTATACCAGCAGTACAAGTGGCAGTACAAGAACTAGGTGCAGTACGGGGAGAGTCACAAGCTGTAGGGGCAGAGCAAACCCACAGGCAGTACAATTTGCATAAGCAGTACAGGCACTACAGGCAGTATGTGCAGCCGTACAGCATGCCTTCTCATTGCATCCCCCCCATGGTCACTCATACCTCACACCTTTGCAGACTTGCACATCACACTATCACACACACTGAAGCTCTCACGCCCTCACTCGCTCTCACATACGCACTCACTCTTTAATGGTCACACTCTCAACACCTTACGACCCTCACACCCTCACAGGCTCGCGTGTGATCATGATGGCCTCATCTGCTGAGCAGTTTGGCCGGCTGGACTGGAACAACCTCAAGTGCGTTGACACAGTTTGACCTGGTTTGACTGGGGTTGTTTGACCTGATTTGGCCTGGGTTGACTCAAGGGGCAGTGGTCTCACTGGGGCTGACTCACCCGCGCGGGTACCATGCTGGCTAGCATCCACAGGGTCCCTGCATACAAAACAGCACCACCATGCCTATTACATCCTGCTTCATTTTAATATCGCACACCCCTCTGGCCACTGTTTGAGGGCCCTGCTTTGAGGACCCTACCCGTACGCGTCCTGCTGTCGTTTTGCATAATGCTGTGTGAGCCCGCAGTAACACCCGACTGCTGTGTGACCCCGCAATGATACCTGTACTGCTGCGTGTGTCTACAGTAATACCTGTACTGCTGCATGTGCCAGCATCAGCTGTATTGCTGCCATTGCTGCGGCCGCCGCCGCTGGCCGTTACCAAGGCTGCCCGTGCTGCTGCTGTTGCTGCTGGTGTCGTTGTTGCTGCTGCTGCTGCTGCGCTTGAATTTCTGCGTCAGTTCAGCTGCGTGCGGCGCAGATGTTCAATGCAGTGGCAGCAGCAGTGGTCGCAACGCATGGAGATTGCTTCATCACAGTGGTGACATTCCCCGTTTATTACAGCCCTCCTGCTTACGTTGCCATCAGTGCTGTACCAAAATGAACAATGCAAATGATATGTACCGTGATGTACTGCTTTGGATGTGCTTAGGGTTTAGGCTTTCAGGGTTTGGTGATTTGGGATCTCTGCCCGTACTGCCACAGAGACCCACCTGGTCTCATTTGTACTGCTAAGATCCATGTGTACTGCTGGTGTACCGCCTTTCCGGTGCCACTGCATATCCGTTCTGTGCTGCCTCTGCTCTGATCATCTGGCGACAGTTTTGTACCTTTTGTACTGCCATGGTACCGCCTTGTACTGTCTCAAAGGGTCTGTACTGCCATGGTACCGCCTTGTACTGCCTCACAGGGGTGAGAAGTACCGTGACTCAGGGCTGGTGCCGTACGGTACCGCCAAGCTGTACAACCTCATGTTTGCGCGTGAGCTGGCGTCACGTGTACCCGAGATCGATGTGTTTGGCGTGCACCCAGGTGCGAGCTGGCAACAGTGGCTGCATCTTGTCCATCTTGTTCATTTGGCTCGTATTGTTCATGCGTGTCCAACGCTGCCGTGGCTCTCTGGTAGGTGCCTGCTCGCGTATCAAGGGGATACTGCTGTACTGCTGTACTGCTTGCGTACCGCAGGCCTGGTACTGAACAGTTATGCTGCTGTGCTATCTGCGTACCGCAGGCCTCATTCAACATACACCGTGTTTTCTTCATGTACTGAATTGAGCGGTACAATGTACTGCTGTACTGCTGTACGCTTGCGTACCGCAGGCGTGGTACTGACGCCACTGCAGCACAAGGCCAGCATGCGGTACTGGACCGCGCGCGTCATCACAACCGCCGCGTTACTTTTCGGTCAACCGCAGTACCGCGGCGCGTACTCCACGCTGTACGCGGCCACGGAGCCGCGTCTGACTGGTGGGTGATGTGTGAGGGTGGGTTGTGAAAAGAGAGGGTGGGTGGTGAAGTGTGAGGACGAGTGGTGATGTGTGAAGACGAGTGTTCGAGTGTGATGGTGTGTGTGTGTGTGAGGTCGTGGGGGCGTGTGTTAGATTGTGAGGGTGGGTGGAGAGTGTAGGATGGGGTGTGCGAGGGCAAGCGGTGTAAGTGTTGGGGCGGGTGTGAAAGTTGAGGCAGGTGGAGTGTGGGGGCAGGTGGTGCAACACTTGAGGGTGATCCATGAGAGGCTGCTGATGGTCAGGGGCATTGACTGCCAGACGCTTCTAAGGCAGCCATATGGCTCGTGTCCAGTACCACCAAACAGTGAGCCCTATATGACCCTTGTGAATGTTTTATATCCATTCCAGTTGCTCATGGGTCTGGGGTTAGGGTTTAGGGGTCAGGGTTCAGAGTCTCACGGGGGCCACCATTGATCCAGTTAGTCATAGTTATAATAATGTAGCGTCGCTGTTGTGTCGGGACTCGCGTTTGTGGCGAGTCGTGTACCGCCATTTTCTGGGTCATGCCGATTTTCTGGGTCAAGACGAGACCCCAGAGCGCAGGTGCTTGCGCAGCGGTGAAAGTGAGATGTCCCGCCCGTGGCCGGATGTGGCCCTAGGGCCCTAGAATAGAGTAGGACCTAAGCCGGAGTTGAGCCCGGATGCAGCCGGGAGTAGGGATCACATCAGGGGTGTGAGAGCCCGTGAGACCTCACTGGTTACACAGACCTGAATCCAGCTCACGGGGGGAGGTAGGAAACAGAGGTCTTAAAGGTGAGAAGAGAGAGAGAGGATGCATATGTGTGAAGTATGGGAGTGGGTGTTACACTGGAAGCAAGGCACCGGCGCCGCTGCCTCGCTTGGGCTGTGGGCATGTATGCTGTCAGCAGGATCGAAAATTGTTGTTGGTTGACTGCAGCAAATCGCTTCAGATCCTGCCCACAGCATGCGTGTGGCTGGGCATGTATGCTATGGGCAGGATCTGAAGCGATTTGCTGCGGTCAAACAGCCCCTTCTTCTGGCAGACGCTATCTAGCACTACTAGCACTGTATATATCATAACACATCTGTGAAACGCCGTGTTATTATTATTATTATTATATCATAACACTATTAGCACTGTATATATAACACCTCTAGCACAAAGCCAACAGCTCAGGGGGGCGGAGGTCCCCTCTGCCCGCACAGCTCCGCGTGCCTTGCTTCCAGCTGGTGCATGCAGCGGCCATGGCTGGAGTCAGTGCAGGCCAACACTTAGGGAACTGAAGGATTTTGGGTAAAAATGACAACAGGATGTACAGCAGAGTACAACTAGGCACACTATGTCCATATTACAGTGCTTTTATTTAGCCCATCCCGTAGTGTGTACTACCCCATATGCCATGCTGCAGTTGCACAGAATGTGCCTGTAGCAGAGGCACTATTGTATGATGATGAGCAGTTGCAGTCACGCCTGCTGCAGGGTGGGCAGTACGTGACAGCCACGGCCCTCCGTGCTTTTGCGCACGTTCATCAGGCGTGGGACATGCCCCACTTCACACATGCTCAGCGCACATATCGGCTGCGGGATTGCATATCATGCTGTGCCATATGGTGTTGCCCCAGGCTTTCCAGGCCCCCAGGCGTTGCGGCGTGCATGGTGCATGAAATCTACGTTTCCGAGTTGTCCTTCACGGCAGACTATGATGGACAGCTGGCAAACGTAGATTTCATGCACCATGCACGCCGCAACCAGTAGCAGTTGGGCCTCCTTTTTAGGTGGTTTGGGCTCTTTTCCTTTGCAGGTCCGTTTGGTTCCCCCTGTCCAGTCCTTTGTTGCTTGGCGGTGCGGGAGGTACCCAGTCCTCCCTTTCCCTCCAGTGTAATGACTTTAATTCATTCACACGGTTGGTCCCACGGTGGTGCTGTAGCTGTACTTGCTGCCCTTGTAAGTAAGTACAACTACAGCACCACCGTGCAGCACCAGGGGGCAGCATGGAATGGTGAGCTGTACTTGCAACAGGGCGGGGCGGGGCAGGGCGCAGGGCGGGGCGGGGCGGGGCGGGCAACAGTGCATACCGATGCCCGTATCATGATCACACGTATCATGATACGATGATCACGTATCATGTATCACGTATCATGATCACGCGTGCGAGGGTGGGGTGAGCCTGATACATGACAGTACGTATAAGTTCAGGGTCTCTGGCGCCGTGTACTAGTCACGGGACACAAAAATACACGTCATGTTTCCATGGGTCGTTCTCCCATCCATGTAACCCACCCCTGTAACAGGCAGAGCAACCCTTATCCCGGTAGTTTACGACATGCCTGGTCGAACGCCACCAGTCCAGGCCTGGTACAGGGGTGGGTTTGGGTTAGAACAACCCCTCCAAGTTACACCTACCCCATGTCACCCCAATGGTCTACCTCGTGATGAGGGTCAGGGGGGTTCACTTACAGTTGATCATGAGTTCAGGGTTCAGTGTTTAGGGTTAGGTTTAGGATTAGGGTTTATGGTTCAGGGATCAGGGTGCTCAGCACATGTATGTGCAAGAAGCACGCATGTGATGATGGCACATGCAGCAATCAATGTACTGCTGCATGCTGTACTGCTGTGCGATGTTGCAGTACGACACTGCGGCGGTTTCTTACCCTGTGGTCAGACAATGTGTACTGCGTTTTGTACCGCAGGCAAGGGGTTCGCGTACTTTGGGCCCAACAACCTCAATCTGGTATGCCCAATCACAACATGCGTAGTACCTATTTTTGACGAGCAGTATATATGTGTACGGTACTGCAATGCATGCACACCAGGTCCTTGACCCGCGCACTTGTACTGCCCGCATACCTGTACCGCTGCCCTCAACCCTGTACTGCCCCACACACTTGCCCCACACACCTGCCCCACACACCTGCACCACTCACCATATGTCTGTAAAATCCATACTGCTAGTACTGCTGGTACATCATGTCTTGTACGTGCATTGCTTTCCACATAAACATGGTACATGTTGCTTGTACAGGTTGTACCGCTTGTAATGTTTGTACCACTCCCATTATTTAAACTGCTTGTACTGTTCACAGCACATGTACTGCTCATATCTTTTAAACTGCTTGTACTGCTTGTACTGCTTGTACTGCAGTACCACACCACGGAGCGTCAGCCTGCCAACCGCCCGGTGTACAACCCCATCGCCTGCTGGCGCCTGTTTGAGGAGACGGTGGCCATCCTGCACCAGGTGGGGTTCGAACCCTGGACCTAAAGTGCTTTTTCTCGTCTTTTCCGTACCTTTTCCTTTCCCTTGTGCCTTTTCTTGTGGTGCTCACGGGAGCTGGGCCCTGAACCTTTGGGTGCCTAGATCTGGACCTCTTGGTGAGTAAGCTCAACAGGGTTCAGGATCTAGGCACCCAGAGGTCCCTGAAGGCTCGCGCTGACCCTCATCACTAAAACCTGAACCTCACTTGGTGGGAGATGACACCCCGCACCAACCTCAGCTAGTCCAAAAATCTACACCCTAGACTCGGCACCGCACACATGTGCTGCATTTACCGCACACATGTATTGTATGTACCGCACACATGTAATGCATGTACCGCACATATATACTGCATGTACCGCACACTTGTACTGCAGGCGGTGGGTCCCGCGGCGCTGCCCCATGTGCCGCGTCACCCAGATGACACGTACGGCGACTCACCCTCCGCCACCTCCGTGAGTGGTGGTGTGACCTCAGTGATCTTTTTATATCACAGTGAGAGGTGTGACCTCAAGGGTTTTTCAAGATCTCAATGAGAGGTGTGAACTCAGTGATCTTTTTATATCACAGTGAGGCGCGGGTGTGACCTCGGTGACTTTTTAAGATCTGATTGAGAGGTGTGAACTCAGTATGGGGTGTGAACTGCGTGCGTTTGTGCGACCTCATTGTCATGTGGGGGTCCTCATCAGCAGGTGGTGTGACCTCGTTGACATGACAGCGGCATATCGCACTTTCAGGCACTTACTGGGGCCAGACAGGTTCAGTTGAGCCAGAGAAAAGAGAGCCATCTATCACCGCCTTTCAAACCCTTCACACTAAAATCCTAAGTACCTGCATGGTATTACGTGCACCCTTACATCTTGAGACCCTAAACCCTAATCCCTAAACCCTCAACCCCCCAAAACCCTAACTACCATATCTCACACTTTGCAGGGCCGTACCGCCCGTGACATACCGCCTACCAAGATCGTTGCGCCACCGGCCGGCAGTACAGCACCTGTCACTGCCGCGCGCCCATAGAGAGAGGGGCACGCAACGCATGGAGATGACAGCTCCTGGCCCATGCTTACCTGGCACACCCCATAGGCAGAGGGGCATATGCATGCCTTGACAACATACTGCACAGCAGGACTGTGACTGTGCCGCATCAGCTGTGTTGGTGCAGTTGATCGAACACATGACGAATGAAGGTGGCAGCTCCTGGCCTGTGCTTGCTCGGCTTCAGCTTGCAGGCTCGGGCTGTTTGGATGCAGGTGTGGCAGACATGAGGGTTTGAGAAGACTCGTTGTCAAATGAGGACCTGGGAAGTGCAGCACCAGGTGCATGGCCCAAGAGACTGTTCAGGAGCTAGCGGCAAGGTGGATCAAAGGATTCACAGGATGCATGAGGTGGCCTGATCGACGCACGAGTCCTCCTCTTTTGCAGTTTTGTTCTCAGGTGTTTGGGCATCTTCGCACCTGGCGTACGTCGGTTGCAGTGTGGCAGCAATGCTGCATGCACTGCACATCATGTGTGTGCCACTCCAGTGGCTCAGTGGCCACTCCAGTGGCTCAGTGGCCACTCCAGTGGCTCAGTGTTGTTGAATTGCTGGTGAGCTTCAAGCTGCTAGTAGCTGTTGCAGTTGAGCATGTGTGCAGTTGAGCAGGTCTGCTGCGATGAGCTTTTATTTCGTGGGGAGCTGCACTTTCTTCTTGTGAAGTGTGACAGGGCATGTGCAGCAATCTCTGCCACGATTTTGACATGAGGGTGTAGGGTTCAGGGTTTGGGTAGGGTTTAGGAGGCACAGAAGTGCTGCAACACGCCCCGTGTTATTCCCTGCGATTTGATGTTGTAAGGATGAAGCAGTTGCTCCTGAGGCAGCTAGCTGGCAGTGTTCACGCACAGCTTGCATGGCATTGGCTCGCTCGTTTCCATGTGCACTCAGCCTACAGCATGCTTCCAGCACAGAGGCCACCGACCAGCTGATGGACCCAGCGTGCAGCTGCACTGCTGTAGTGTACCAGCACCGTCCACCCGTTCCAACAGCTGCACAGGTGCTGCTGTGCACGCCGCTGCGCGCTTGTGACAATGCAACCGAGTTCCTTACATAGGCTGTGCGGTTGCTGCATGCAACTGCGGCTGCTGCTGCTGAGCCCCTGAGCGCTGCTGGCAGAGTGTTGAGCAGCGCAACACTCATGTACCATGCCTGCCCCTGGCACGCACTCATGTCGAGATAACGGCCACCTCTGTGCCCCATGCACCCTCAGCTGCTGCCAGATGCTCCTGTGCAGCCCCCCAGGTGTCAACCACGTCCCTTGGGGTCTTGCCACACGCCAGCTGAGGTGCTGCGCTGTGCTGGCTGGCAGGCTTGCACGTGCTCAGCACCTCGGGTCACCACCTCGAGCTCAGGACCCACCAGACTGAATGCTTTCATTTCAGATGGTGCTGCCATGCAGCTTCAGGTCTGGCAGAGATGGACACCATGCACAATGGTAGGAAGGGGCTAAGAGCTGCGCACTTAGCAGAGCCCGCCCTCACACAGTGAGAACCCTGGGCTTTTTTCCCGTGGTCTTGCCCTGTCCCGCCCTCGTGCACTAAAATGGCAGCCCAGATGCAGCTTGGGAAGGTTCGCAGCTTCGCTGCCAGCCGTAAGGCCAGCCGTGGTGAGCAAACATGTACAACGAGACTGGATCTTGCAGCATAGATAAGATTGATTTGCAACATAACATTCATTCAACTATGCGCAGCCTTAGTCCAAACGCTCACTTAACGCCATCACGGCCTGCCTGCCCTGCGCTCAGGCACCGTGCGGGTGCAGGCTGCACTGAAGCAGCGTGATCCTACCCAGCGGATTGTCATCACGGGCATTGGCTGCTGCTCCGTCTTCGGCAATGACCCTGATACCTTCTACCAAAAGTCAGTGCCAGCTGCACGCGATCCGGGGTCCGATTGAACACCGCAGCAATGATGGCGCATGTGTTGACGAATTGCATGAGGGTTTGACGGGACAGCACTTGCATGGCTGCGCCTCACCCTGGCTGAGCGCTCGACCCTACCTGGACGCAGGCTGCTGGAGGGCGTCAGCGGCGTCGACGCCATTGACCGCTTCGATGCCAAGGAGTTCCCCACCCGCTTTGCTGCCCAGATCAAGAACTTCGATGACGAGAAGTGAGGCGCGATGCAGTGCCAATTGCGTGTGCAGCACTCCCAAAAAAACCAGCCGCAGCGCCAGGTCAACGAAGCGTGGAGGGGTGCATGTTGGAGATAAGATCCTAGTCAGCTGCACCTCCCACACCCTCCCATGCCCCTCATGCACATGCATGGCGCATCGCACCAGCGCTGTACTGCTGCACATACACACACCAGCACTGCATGGCCCAGCTGCCATGGCGGGGCACGACAGCAGCATGGGTGCACTTGCAGAGAACTGACACACACGTGCAGTCGTGCACGTACCCATGCGTATGCACACCCCACGCCCATGCAGCATACACACAGCACCCTGGACCTGCCTCCCACACTGCATCACACTGCATCACACTGCTGCTCTTGGAATGGATGATGTTCTAGGTCAAGGTCTCACCCCTCACTCATCACGCTGCTCCTAACTCAAAAAGTTTGTGCCCTGCACCACTTGGCACCAACGCCACACTCTGCCCCTCCCTCTCTCCATGCTGCCCTGCTCTGGAGCCACACCTCAACTCAAACCCCTGCACTCTCATTTCAAAACTCTGCACTGGCGCCACACTCGACTCACAACCCTGCACTGGCGCCACACTCAAACGTAAAACCCCTGCACTGGCGCCACACTCAACTCAAAACCCTGCACGTTCCCGCACAACCACCACCCCCCCCCCCACACACACCCAGGCTGATCGATGCCAAGAACTCCCGCCGCTACGATGACTGCCTGAAGTACACGGTGGTGGCGTCCAAGAAGGCGCTGCGCCAGGTACGGCCTGCCGGGTACTCATTTCAGAACCGTTTGTGCACCTTTCGAGCTTGAATATAAAGCTCCTTCCCGCTACCAAGTAATCTTGTGCTGGTTGCTGTCAGGTTCAGCAGTATCACACGTTGCCGTACCACACGTTGCCGTACCACACGTTGCTGTACCACACATTGCTGTACCACACATTGCTGTACCACACATTACTATGCCACATGCAAAGCAAAAGCTGTTGATCTGCACACAACCCCAAAACAATCTTTTGATTCTTTACTAGATCCCATACCCTCTTTATGCATAAACGCACCCTCATCAATCACAGGCTGGCCTGGAGAAGGAGGCCAACCCCGAGGGCCACGGCAAGCTGGACAAGACGCGCGTGGGCGTGCTGGTGGGCACTGGCATGGGCGGCCTCACCGTGTTCCAGGACGGTGCGTCGGTTTTTTTTTCACGGTCGAGTTTTGTCGGGTCTTTTGCAAACATAGAGTTGCGGGGGTTTTTCACTTTCAAGTTCCGTCGGTTTTTAAAGTGTTGAGTATCGGTTTTCATTGTAGAGTTTCATCGATTTTTCACTGCCGAGCTTCGTTGCTTTTTCACTTCGGAGTTTGTTGGTTTTCTACTGTATGGGAGTTTCGTTGGTTTTTCCACTGTAGAGTTTCGTCGGTTTCACTGCCGAGTTCCTTGATGCACTGCTGTTGGCATGCGATGCTGATGCAAATCTTTGGCTGAAGATGTGACTTGGTTGGTTGTGGAAGGGACTAGCTGGTGGTTTGATGTTTCTGACTTAAATTATATGACTTCACGCATGACTTCATAACATGACTCGCACTGTTTGCATTTGTGATGTACCTTTAATCTTACATGTGTATCCATGCTGCGTGATGCGCCCCGCAGGCGTGCAGAACCTGGTGCAGAAGGGGTACAAGAAGATCTCCCCATTCTTCATCCCCTACGCCATCACCAACATGGGCGGTGCCCTGGTGGCCATCGAGCAGGTGGGTGGTTGTTACTTGTGTATTGATAAGACTAGTACTCTGTGTGCCCCTGTACTGTTGCACGCTGTACTGCAGCACGCTGTACTGCTGTGAAACTGTGAAACAATTTGTCTTGCTGTGTGATGGCTGTGTGGTCCTCTACTATCGGTGCACACTGTACCGCCAACCTGCACTGTTGTACCGCCGTGCCACCGACCTGTACCACCACACCGTACCTTTGTGCTGCCGTACCGCCGTATTGCTGCACTTCCGCACCGACTGTTGTACTGCTCTACCGCCGTGCCACCGACCCGCACCTTGTACTGCCGTACCGCCGCACCAACTGCTGTACTGCCGTACTGCCAACGTACCGCCGTACCGCAGGGCTTCATGGGCCCCAACTACAGCGTGTCCACCGCGTGCGCCACCGCCAACTACGCGTTCGTCTCCGCCGCCAACCACATCCGCAACGGCGACGCCGACGTCATGGTGGTGAGTGGGGGCGGCGCAACCTCAACCCTGACGCCCCTGATGTCACACCCTGATACCCTCATTGCCGAAAAGGCCCCTCCATCTCGAGATCCCAGAACCCCTGAAAACCTGAATCCTTGAACCTGACCAACCGAGCTTAACGGCTCTCAACCCTAACTACCAGTGTATGGCCCTAAACCCTAACCCAAACCCTGGCCTAAACCCTGACCTAAACCCTAACCCCCCGCCAGGTGGGCGGCTCCGAGGCGCCCATCATCCCCGTGGGCCTGGGCGGCTTCGTGGCCTGCCGCGCGCTGTCCACGCGCAACGACGAGCCCAAGAAGGCGTCACGGTGCGTGTGCTGTGCGTGCTGTGCGTGCGTGTACTGTGCGTGCTGTGTGCGGTGTGCGGTGTGCGGTGTGCGCTGGCGGCCTGGGACCCCGGGGTGGCGGCGTGCTTTTGGGTGTTTTTTTCCGGGGAGGCAAGGGTCCAGCCAAGGGGGGGGGTGCATGTGGGGATGGGGATATCCCCATCAGATTCACCACGCAGTGATGCGAAGGAGCGCCACAAGGCGTTTGAAGGAACAACTGGAAGAAACATCTGTGACAAGCCGTGTTGCTCTTATCACCACTATCACTATTAATTTATTACTACTACTATTATTCTTAACTACGGTATTGTTATTCTATTAACAATTAACTGTTGTTATTCCTACCCCGCTGGCCGCAGCCCCTGGGACGTGGACCGCGACGGGTTCGTGATGGGTGAGGGCGCGGGTGTGCTCATCTTTGAGTCGCTGGAGCACGCGATGAAGCGCGGGGCCAAGATCTACGGCGAGTACCTGGGCGGCGCCATCACGTGCGTGGGCTTTTTCTGCTACTGAAAACCTGCTTAAGCGTATGAACTAGTTTGTTTCCTGCTCTATAACTTATGGTCTAGTCTACGGCGAGTACCTGGGCGGCGCCATCACGTGCGTGCGTTTCTTGCCACTGAGTTTTGATGTCGGTTTTTTTTCTTGGCTAGGGGGTTTGGGGCGGGGGAGGGTCAGGGCTTTGAGGGTGAACAAAAAGGAATGCATGACACTGCCTGCGTGTGGGTGGGGCCAAGATCTACGGCGAGTACCTGGGCGGCGCCATCACGTGCGTGTGGTTTCCTGTTGCTAAGAACCTTTTTGAAACGGATGAACTAATGTGTTTCCTGCTCTATAACTTATGACAGTTGCGGTAGGTGCGTTTGGGTGGGGTCTAGTCTACGGCGAGTACCTGGGCGGCGCCATCACGTGCGTGGGTTTTCTGCTGCTAACACCCTATTGAAATGTATGAACTAATGCGCTTCCTGCTCGAGAGCTTATGACAGTTGCGGAAGGTCTTCTCTTGTTTGGGGGGGATGGGAAAGGGGGCGTGGGAAAGGGGGGATGGGACAGGGGGGATTGGGGCATGGAAGGTTTGGGGCGTTAAGAGCAGCTGCAACACGCACCACATGTCCCAGTCCTTGCACACCCAAGCCCTGATCCACTCAACCCTAAACCCTGATCTTGCACCTGAAACCTGCTAAGACGCGCGTGCAGCTGCGACGCGCACCACTTGTCCCAGTCCTTGCACACCCAAGCCCTAAACCCCTGAACCCCACACCTTGATTTCCGCACCTTAACCCTGATCTCTGCTCCCAAACCCTGATCTCTGCTCCCAAACCCTGATCTCTGCACCTAAACCCTAACACCCCGCCTGAACTTTGCAAACGCGCGCGTGCAGCTGCGACACGCACCACATGCCCCAGTCCTCACCCACCCAAGCCCTGATCCACTCAACCCTAAACCACTCAACCCTAAACCCTAATCTCTGTTCCTAAACCCTGATCTGCAGCTGCGACGCGCACCACATGACTGACCCGCGCGCCGACGGCCTGGGTGTGTCCACGTGCATTGAGCTGGCGCTGAAGGACGCGCGCATCGAGCGCGAGCAGGTCAACTACATCAACGCGCACGCCACCAGGTGGGGGTGTGTTTTTTTCCGTTCGTTGGTTGGTTGGTTGGTTGGTTGGTTGGTTGGTTGGTTGGGGTCAACCACATCAACGCGCTCGCCACCAGGTGCGCGTGTGTGTTTTGATGGTCGGTCGGTTGGTTGGTTGGGTGGTTGGGTTGGGTGGTTCGTTGGTTGGTTGGTTGAGGTCAACTACATAAACGCGCACGCCACCAGGTGCGCGTGTGTGTGCGTGCGTGTGCATGTGTGTGTGTTTTGATGGTCGGTCGGTTGGTTGGTTGGTGGGTTGGTGGGTTGGTTGAGGTCAACTACATCAACGCGCACGCCACCAGGTGCGCGTGTGTGTTTTTCCGTTGGTTGGTTGGTTGGTCGGTCGGTTGGTTGGTTGGTTGGTTGGTTGAGGTCAACTACATCAACGCGCACGCCACCAGGTGCGCGTGTGTGTGTGTTGCCCAGGGCTCAGGGTCTAGGATGTGTGTGTTTGGGAAGGTGTCGTTACCAAATGTGGTGAAACACCTGACACCTGTGGGCGGGGGTTTGGGAAGCATGTGCCTCTCGTGCCCCATCAAGTCCAGGGTTCAGGGTTTGAGGCCCGGGTCAATGCCATCAATGCGTACGCCACCAACCGCAGGCCCTAACCACTACGCTGAACCCCAAGCCCTGAACCCTAAACCCACGTGCCGACCCCAAACCCTGAGCCCCAAACACCCAACCCTCGCCCCCATGTGCCCACCATGCGTCATGTCCGCAGCACCATCGTGCGACAGCAGCACCCTAAGCCCTAAACCCTAAGCTCAACCTAAACCCTAGCCCTGAACCCTAAACATGAAACCCATGTGCTGACCCCAAGCCCTAAACCCTGAACCCTAAACCCTACACCCTAACCCTAAACCCTAAACCTTAAAACCCACACGTCATGCCCCCGCAGCACCATCGTGGGCGACATCGCGGAGGTCAAGGCGGTGAAGAAGGTGTTCACCGACACGAAGCACATCAAGATGAACGGCACCAAGTCGCTCATCGGGCACTGCCTGGGCGCGGCGGGCGGCATGGAGGTGGGTGCTTAGAGTATGGGTTGGTGGTGTTGAATCCAATTGCTGTACCGGTATTTTGATTTTAATCGCTTTGGTTCTGAGGGTCGTGCAGCGGTGTGGCGGGCGGCATGGAGGTGGGTGCTCAGCTGCTCCCCTGTGCGGTGTCTGTTGTTCCATTTTTGGTAAGGGATGGTTTGATTACGACGGACGAGTTAGCTGGAAAAGGTTTATGAAGTGCAATTGCTTTGCTTCCATTTCATGCTCCAATTACTTTGGTTCTGATGTTCTATCAGCGGTGCGGCGGGTGGCATGGAGGTGCGCCCTGAGAGTATGGGCTGGGGGTGTTGAATCCAATTGCTTTGTTTTGATTTTAATCGTTTTGGTTTTGAGGGTCGCGCAGCGGTGCGGCGAGTGGCATGGAGGTGGGTGCTCACCTTAAAGTTTGGGTTGGTTTTCTTGGAGTGTTCACCTGTGGGGTGATGTTTCATTTTACTTGCTTTGTTTTACTTTAGGGTGATGATTAGGGTTTACCAGTGTGACGCTCAAGGCACCCTAGACCCATTACCTTACCCGCCCTTGATCCTCAACTATGTCGCGTGACTCACGCGCAGGCCATCGCGACGCTCAAGGCACCCTGAACCCTAAATCCCACCCTGAACCCTAAACCCTAAACCCTTATCTCACATGTTGCATCACACGCAGGCCATCGCGACGCTCAAGGCGATTGAGACCGGGTGGGTGCACCCCACGCTGAACCAGCACAACCTGGTGGACGAGGTGGCGGGCATTGACACGGTGCCCAACGAGAAGAAGCAGCACGCGGTGCGTGTGTTGTGTCAGTTTGGGCATCAGGGTGTACAGTTGAGTTATGCCAATTCATGAGGGGTTCAAAGTTTAGGGTTGGGGCAGACTGGTGACTGCGTGGTGCCCAACGAGAAGCAGCTGCACGCGGTGCGTTCTGTTACTTTGGTTTGTTATTCGCTATTTTAAGAGTGTATTGTTTGTTTTTTGTTGTTTGTTTTTTGTATTTGGGCATGAGGGTTTGGAGGTGTGACACATTCAGGAGGGTTTATGGTGCGTCGTGTTTAATTTGGGGCATCAGGGATTGGGGTTTGTGACCATTCAGGGGGTTCAGGGTTTCAGGGTTTGAGTGGATGGCTGCGTGTGCGCGCGACCATGGAAAGAAGCAGCACGCGGTGCGCACTCTGTTGTGGAGGACGGCCTCGGGGTTTACGAGGGTGTATCCCATCGTGTTTTGATCGGGGTTTACCAGGGTGTATCCCATAGTGTTTTGCTGGGTGGGTAGCGTTTGCAAGGGCCGTGCAAGAACCAGGCAACCAACCCACCCCCACCAACTATGGTAACAATTGTCCAACCGACCAACCAACCAACCGACCAAGTAACTGGCCAACCAAACAACCACCGTGCCCCCGCAGATCACCGCGGGCATCTCCAACTCCTTCGGTTTCGGTGGCCACAACTCCGTGTGCGTGTTCGCGCCCTTCAAGGCCTAAACAGGCTGGATGAAAGCGTGCCCCGCGACCTCCACAGCCTAAACAGGCCGTGCGCACGCAGCCCGTGCCTGAGCAGGCTGTCAATGGGCCAGGGCCCTTCAGTGTCTCCACACGAGTGCTCCAGTCCGATCGCGAGGTTGCCTGGCTGGCATGCTTTGGGGGCTGGGGGGATGCCGGAACCTAAGGGGATGTGCTTTACACTGGATCTGTGGGGACCTTTGAGGCTTTGACATGATGCGTGTGGACTGGTGCATGGACATGTGCATGCATCTTGCGTGCTTGCGTGTGCTGCTTGTGTGTTGCATGTGGTTTTGGGGAGGGAGTGTGCGTTGGTGTGAGGGGGGGTGAGGGGTGGGCTGTGCGCAAGGGTGTGGAACCCAGAACCGGCCTGGGCGTTGTCTGGACAGATGCTGGGTGCTGTTGGGTTAGGGGTTAGGGGCAGGGTTCCCAAAACCCAAGCAAGGGAGTGAGGGCCAAGTGTGTGCAGGGGGCCTGAAGCTGTGGCCAGGAGCATGGGGTGAGGGGTATGGTCCCAAACCAGACGCCAGCTCAGCAGCCAGGTCAGGCCAGGCACACCGCAGATGTCTGACAGGGGCGGGCAGAGGGCGCTGTATGTCTGACAAGTGTCTGACAGAGCAGGCGTGTAGGGCCAGGGTGTGGGGCTGCCAGAGGTGTGTGTGGCAGTGCGGCGCGGGACGCGCGAGCGTACGCATGCAAGGGTGCAAGGGCTTAGGGATGGGGGTTAGACCCTAGCGCCTGGGGATGGGGTTTAGACCCGATGCACCCTGAAGCCTGCGATGCTGTGCATGCATGTGTGGGCGCGCGTTTGAGTGGAGAGGTGCCGCCATTTTGAGGCCCCACTACCTCTGGCTGCCCTCCAGTGCCTGGCTGTGCCTGCCTAGGCTGTACATGTGTAAAAACAAAGCGCTCCCTCGGCCCCTGCTCCTGCTCCTCATGTTCATGTTCATGTTGCACGAGCCTTTTTTTTTAGCCTTCAGCCAGTCACGGGCTGATCAGCATTGCAAGCTCCATTGCGTGCCTTAGAGCATCTAGTTCCTGCTCCTGCTCCTCCCGCAATCGTGCTGCATGCGGGTATAGGTATATAGGTACAGAGGTATAGGCAGGCAGCTGGGTTAGGCCAATGGACAGAAGTAGAGGTGGTGCAGAAGTAGAGGTGTAAGCAGGTAAAGGTATGGGCATAGGCAGAGGTACAGGCACAGCCGGTGTAAGCAGAGGTTGGCAGAGCCGTTGCAGCACTGCTCAGCCCACTGTGGAAAGGACCTCTGTGCCGGAGTTGAAGGGTCCAGTGACCGGCTCATGTGAGCACTGGCGTGCAAGCGTGCGGACCATTCTTGAATTCAGGCGAATTATTGTCGTGTATTCATGCATATTCATGGATAGGTTGCGGCCATTCCTGGTGGCGGGCACGCGGCAGTAGCAACGCGCGGAAAAGCGGAGCGCACAGCAATGGCGGAGGAGGTCAACTGGGGCGCCAGCAAGCGTGGCCGCGTGCCTACGGGCCAGACACAGCACGTCACGATATCGGTGAACCCCAATGTGCCGGTCCAGGCAGCAAGCGTTCCTCAGGAGCTTCGGGCATCGCAAGCCCGACCTTCTACAGCGCCGTTCGCGATGTCCAGTCCGGAAAGACGGAGCCCTAGCCCTAGTCCATCCCCACGTCGTGACGCAGCGCCAGCGGAGGCGCCCGCGCGCTCCAGGAGCCCCAGTCCGCAGAAATTACGTGATGTGGCACGGCCCCAGAGTGCACCCGGGCTTAGAAGCGTGAGCCCCAGCGCGCAGCTGGGCGAGCCGAACGTGTTTATGCAGCACGGACGCTTGTCGCTGTTCGATGCGGAAGAGAATGGCACGGCGCACGAGTACCTAGGTGCGCTTGCATGGGGCATCATGCATGGCCATGCTCGCATGGCACGCGCCATGCGGAGAGTGCCGCATGTGCATGCTATGCATCGCACCCTGCACCAGCGCTGCCAACTTCGACTGCACAAGCATCCCCTCCGCTGCACTTGCTTCAGCGGGGCGCTCGTACAGCGCGCAGCCTCGTTAGCTGTTGGGCTTACATGTGCTGTGTTCATCCCACGCTTCCCACCCCCAGCGTGCCCCTGCTGCTGTGCTGAGCCGCAGCTTGCACATGCCGTGTTATTGGTGTTATCATGTACCTTGCACACCGTGACGTGTCCATTCCACGCTCTTCATGTTCACGTTCATGTTTATGTTGCACGAGCCGTACAGCGAGTCACGGGCTGATCAGCAATGCACAGTTGCACACCGTGACTGGTTCATCCCACGCTTCCCACACTTCCCACACCCCGCGCAGGCCCGCGCGTGCTGCATGACTGCGCACCTCCGCACCCATGTTATTACTAACACCGTGATGAGTTCTTACTAACACCATGATGTGTTCTTACTAACACCACGATGTGTTCTCATTAACACCATGATCCACAATTCCCCCAGGCCCGCGCGTGCTGCGCGACTACGCGCCCTCCAAGCTCGGCCCCCGCCCGCGCCCGCCCGAGCACTTCCTGAAAAAGGGCGAGGGCCGGGGGCTGCGTGCCCGCATCACCCTCGCGCACTGGCTCAAGCGGCACCCCGTGTACGGCCGGGAGCCGCCGTTTATCAAGGGCAACGCAGGGGTGGTGCTGGACTGGAGCTCTGTGCCGCGCCCCTCCACCATCTTCAGGTGAGGGGGAGCGGGGGGCGGCAAGTTGAATAGTGTTGTTGTTGTTTTTGTGTTATTCAGCCTTTTCTCAGAGAAGTCTGGGCGGCAGCAAGAAGCAGAAGCAGCCTCACTGGGAGGCAGCAAGAACTGCGCATCAAAGCACAAGAAGAGCGGTTGTATTAAGCTCGGGTAACAAGGGCTGCAGCAGAATGCCTCACTGGAAGGCAACCAAAACTAAACAAGCAAAGCAGAAGGAGAGCAGCAGTTGTTAGGCCTAGGAGAGCGTTGTGGGGCTCAGATATCAGAGTCCAAGGTTCAGTGGTCAGGGACACGGGTGCCCCTGAGACAGGGCGCGAGCGGGAACGGGGTTCTTGGCATCTTAAAAATCTTGACTGCAGCACCGCCTCTCACGTTGCGCCTCTGCTGTACGCATACTATGATATGCACACTGCTGCACGCACACTGTTCTAAGCACACTGTTGTACGCACACTGCACGCACCCACCCAAAGTTGCAAGCACGCTGTTGTGCGCACACGGTTGCACACGCCTCCTCTGCACGCAGGTACCTGTACGACAACGGCACCATCGACTTTGTGTGCGTGCGGTGGGGGGGGCTGCAGAACCACATCCTGTGGGGGCGGCGTGTGCGTGCGGGTCAGCAGGTGCGCGTGGTGCCATACGTGTCCATGCACGTGTTGCACATGGTCGGCGTTTAGGGGTTAGGGCTTCAGGATTTTAGGGTTTAGGGTTTAGGGTTTAGGGTCAGGGTTTAGGGTTTCGGACATGGACATGGACATGGATGGATACGGACGTATGCATGGACACATGCATGGGCCTGCCTTTCTGATGCACCGGATGTACTGCCTTCCCAATGTACTGCCTCACTGATGTACTGCTGTACCGCTGTACTGCTGCACAGACGTGGTCGCCCCACCCGTTGGAAGTGGAAGTGGCCAAGTGGCTGCCCATTTTCTTGGAGGGTGTGAGGGAGTATGATGTGAGTGTGAGAGTGTGACATTGGCACTCTGGTGGCGTGAGGGGGCATGACGGAGGGGGTGAGGGGCAAGAGGGGGGTGAGGGGGTGCGCATGGGGTGTGAGGGTGTGAGGGAGTGTGACATAACTGTCAGACGCACACATGGGAATATAATCAGGGTGTGGCGGTGTTTGGGTGAGCGTGATGTCTGGTGTGAGAGTGTGAGTGCGGTGTGAGAGCGTACTGCTTAAGCAATATGTACCGCCTGTACTGCCTGCGCAGGAGCCGTACCGCTTCCTGGCCATCCGGGGGGCGGAGGTGCTGATCTCGGAGGCGGGGGGCTCACTGCACGAGTGTGCAGCCGAGTGCGTGCCACCCCTGCGCAAGGTGTGTGATACTAAACCCCCTACCCGAACTTAGACGCATAGTATGATTAGTATCCCTAAAGAAGGTATTTTGCACAAGTTGCATGCATGTGCAGCTGACTGCGTGCCACCCCTGCGCAAGGTGTGTGACGTATAGTATCACTAAAGATGTAAAGAATGTACTGAAAGAATCACGCAGTATAGCGTGTTCCGTAACGTAAGAGCACAGACCTGAGAATGTGTGCCACACCTGCGCAAGGTCTGCTGCATGCCTCTCAATTATGACACTAGCTACTGCCGACCCGTGCACTATGCACGGGTGCAGACACGGTGTGTAGGGGAGGCATCAGGCGATGACATGACATGCATTTTCTCTGCACATGGCCCTACATAACACCACAAGATATGGCTCACCTCACGTCCCCAAACAAACTCAGCACGCACGGCCAGCCCTTTAACAACCCCTGACTCCAACGTGTGCCTCAGCCCACCCTCCACAAACCGCACCCAACCCCACCCAACAACTCTGAACAAACTCAAATCACCGCTCGCGCTCAACGCGCTCAGGCGCTCGAGTCGCGCGAGCCCACCGCAGTAGCGGTCGCCTTTGAGCTCATGGCACATGCGCTGCGCACCGACCCGCGCGTGGCACGCGTGTGGGTCTACCACCTGTGGCAGTTTGCGCAGGTCATGAACCTCTTCACGCAGCGCGCGTACAAGGTGGGGGGTGTTGTGTCTTA
>QAXD01000012.1:698493-708642 GCA_004335575.1 Haematococcus sp. NG2 | reverse complement strand
TGAACGCGTGTGTTTGTGGGGAGTGGCCTGTTTGAACGTGCGCGTACAAGGTGGGGGTGGGGGGTGGGGTTGGGGAGTGGCCTGGTGTGAACGCAGGTGTTTGTTGGGGTGTGTGTGGCCTGGTTTGAACGCGTGGGTGGGTAAAACGCCGCGAGGGAGGACAACCTGGTTCCATATTCTAATGCACTCATCATCTGTGTTCAGTGCAGCAGAAGAGATGAAGCCTGCGTTTACTCACGTCGGCCATATGTACACATGTTAATATAACAACACTTCATCATTACAACTTCATGCATACCGTAACTGAAGCCCACCTCATTCTGGTCACAGGTGGACATGGGGTATAACAGCCGGGAGATCGCGTCTGTCAGGCAGCTCGTGTTTGACATACTGGTCGCGCTGGAGGAGCATGGGGGGGAGCATGCAGTCCCGCTCATCCGCAGGTACAGAGGATTTAGGGTTTAGAATTTATATTAGGTTTAGGTTTTAGATTAGGGTTGAGGGTCAAGTATTGTTAGGGTTCAGGGCTGAGCATCTAGGGTTCAGGATGGAGGGTTTTGAGGTGAGGGGTGGCTAGCGATTGTGCCGTTGTTGACTGTACTGCTGTCAACTGTACTGCGCTGTAACATGATTGTTGTACTTCTGTACTGCTCTGTACCGCCGCAGGTACATCCATGGGGTGGACCCCCCAGTGACAGACGCGGCGATGGCGCGGCGCGCGGAAAAGGAACGGTCCAAGGAGTCGTACCGCCCGTGGACGCCGTTCACACTTTTCTGAGGCCGGTCACACATGATGCCGTGGATGTGCACTACAACACATTACAGCATGTGGCTCTGATGCTCGTCATTTTTTGTAGGACTGCCAGCAGTACTGTACTGCAGCGGTACTGTACTGTGCGGTACTGTGCTGTGCTGTGCAGTACAGCAAAACACTTACTTTGCACAGGCCAGGAGGGCCTGGAGGATTGGCTCAGGGGCTGGATTTTTTTACCTGCTGTACTGCACCGCTCTGTACTGCAGTACGCGGATTTGTACTGTACTGCACTGTACTGCGATGTGTTGGCTCGTATGGGGGTGCTGCTGCAGCACATGGTGTGTGTGCCGCTGCTGCAGTACAGCCCATCCCAATGCTAACATGCACATGAAGCCAACAGTCGGTCACGATTTTAGAGCTGTAACCATGAGTCCATAAGTATGATAACCATAACTGATCACAATTGTCATGGATGCCAGTTAGCCCAGGCTGATAACTGGTCATCTGGCTGTCATCTGCTGTCGATGTGCAACCTAGAAGCCCCTGGCTGGCTTACAGTGTAACAACCACAGACAACTGGGCGTGCCCTTGTAGCTGTGGTGCTACATCTCAGCTGTCATTTACACTGCGCATGCCGTTTGTCAAAGCCACATCAGCACTGGCAGCGAACAGTGTAGACCCCAGAGCAGCACAGGACAGCACAGAGCAGTTGTTGTGTTACAGAAGCCGTAGGCGCCAGTCAAGGCCCTCTTGGCATGTGAGCAAGCTCCAGAAAATCTGCATCCACAATGTCTATACAAGATGATATGAGCTTAGCCAGCCTTGCAGGAAAGGAGTGCAGATCAAGTGCATCGGACAGGGCAGGAACTTGGGATGCTAGATGCTCTAAGGCGTGCAATGCAGCGTGCACTGCTGATCAGCCCGTGACTGGCTGAAGGCTTGTGCAATATGAACATTGCCGGGGCCTGCTGCCGCTCACACTGCTGTAACGCAACTGACAAAGCCAACGTCAGGCACAACGCTTGCGGACCCCTAGCAATGCGCTTTCTGAGGTTTTAAGACCGCCGAGCAGCCTGTGACCGGCTGAAGGTGTCATGATCATGTGTTATCATCATCTGACAGGCAATGGAGTGGGCAATGCTGATCAGCCTGTGACTGGCTGAAGACTTGTTGCAGCATGAACATCAACATCATCATCTGGCGGGCCCAAGCTTCAGCAGTGAGGCATTATTTACATGCGTTGACACCGGCCATGCTCCGAATACGGTTCATGTTCATGATCCCCATGCACCACCATGTCCACCAACCAGCAACAACGACATGAGGGGTACTGATGACCGTTCCTGGGACCACAGCAGGGGCTGCACGCACCCGCTAGCAACCACGTGCATTTCATTATCATCAGCGTGCTAGCAACCAAGTGCATTTCACCATCCGCGTGCTAGCAACCACGTGCATTTCATCAGAGTTGCAGCGGAGTGGGGCGCGAACCACTGCCACCACCAGCCGCTGATGCACGTGTTGCGATGATCGCAGCACCCTCCCAAACCATACAAGTACTGAAGTGTTGTATCGTAGTGCCGTACTGCCCTCACGTACTGCCATGCATGAAGTCCTCACGTGTACCGCCTCACACGTACTGCCATGCAGTACTGCCCTCACGTACTGCCTTGATGCACTGCCCCATGGCGTGGACTCCCCAGGGGTTGTGTTTGTTCGTGCACGCACACAAGTTGACCCATAACCTATGTGGAGGGTGGTTGATGGTTGATGAAGAACGAGGGGCAGGACCCTGCTGCCCCATAAATGCCCCAGCAAAGCACGTGCTGCTCCCACAACCCGCAACCATCACACGGCGCGGGCAAATAACCAACCACCGCAACAGCGCACAGCACAACACGACACGGGCACTCGGGTGGGATGCGAACGGCCCAGGATGCGAACGGCCCAGGATGCGAACGGACCACACCACCACCACATTGACTAAAGGCCTGTGTGCCTGCACATCTCTCTCCAGTGCACCTCACTCTCTCATTCACGCACACACGTCATGCGCGCCTCACACTTGTATGGGGCCCCCACTCACTCGCCACTACTCCTCACTCATCTCACTCCCACCCCTGAGTGGGCAGTGAGAGGAATGGAGAAGGGAGGAGGAGAAGAGAGAAGGGGCACCCACAAGCAAGCAATGGCCCGCCAAGTCCTTCCTGATTCAAGTCACAGTTGTCTCACCAACCTCTCAGAAGAAGAGTCACACGTCAAACATGGGAACAAACAGCCCTCTCATACAACTGCGGGCTCACACCTTGTGTGTCTTGTCACTGTGGTGCCTGTGACCTGGATGTGCCTCACGGCCTGACCACTCTCACACCCCCCACTCGCAACGTCACGTCCAGTCCCCAACGTTACTCCTCATGCGCTGCAGGCACCACAACTATGTTGGCTGCCCTCTGGTGCAGCAGGGTCCAGCAGCAGCAGCAGGCACTTCCACAGTGCCTGCTCGCTTGGCTGCATGCTAGGTTGCCCGGCTGGGGCTGGCACAACGCGCGTTGCACACGCCTAGGGGTGCCTGGTGCACTGGCCGGGCACCACCAGCGCCTGACCTGACCCTCCCCTGTTCCCCCCAAGTCCCCTTGCCCACCCAAATGAAAGCGCGCCTCTTGACACCCCCTCCCCGCACTGTTGGTTGTGTTCTCTCAAGCAGCCCTCCAGCTATGTGCCCACTCAGCTTGTTCTCTCCTGTTGTACAGAAGGGGGCGGCTGACACCCCCTTGAGGCTGTGTGTGGTTCGCGCCTGCTGCATGCCCATGCCCAATGTGGCACCTGGCACGCAGCTGGGGCAGGGTTGGCTGTGCAGCTGTGCCCAGCCAGGTTTTGACTGCGCAGCTGCACTCAGCCGGGCCTGACTGCGCAGCTGCACTCAATCTGTGCAGCTGTGCTCAGCCGTGTTGGAGTGTGCAGCCACACTCAATCCGCATAGCTGTGCTCAGCCGGGTTTGAGTGTGCAGCTACACTCAATCTGCGCAGCTGTGCGCACACGCTGTGTGTGTACACCCAGCATCAGTCGGCCCCTCGCCCCTTGCCCCCTGCCAGCACTTGCTGGGGTAGGAGTAGCTGGCTGCCTGACCCTGCACGGAACTCTGAGCTCATCACACGCCGCACCACTGGACTCTCCCCAGGCTCCAAGTTCGCACTGCGCTGTAGCGCGCGGCACAGATCACTGCACAGGTCCTCTGTCGCACGCTGCACCAGCCAGCAGGAGCCCTGCAGCTCCATGCCACTGGCAGTTGCACTGTCAGGCTGTGGCATGCTAGTGGAGCAGGACATTTCGCTGGTGCATGTTTGACTGCGCAGCATGCCCCGCTGCTGCTCCATTGACCGCCTGGAGGTGCCCCCTGTGCTGTAGCTGTCACAAAACAACGAGCCCTTCGCCAGCGCTAGTGCGTGTTCCCCATACTGCGTGGACAGCGCAAGCTCGAGGGAGGAGAAGGACTGGGACTTGGAGGAATAAAATTTGCTGAGCCCCCGCCCTGAACGCTTCATGCTCTTGTGCCTGACGTGGTGCTCGCCGTAATGGGCGTCATGTGCATTGGAGCCAGAGCTGGTGGCATCCGCTCGTGAACCGCAGCATCCACTGCTCCACACCATTGGGTCCGCTGCCTGGAACCCAGATGCGTGGTGCTCGACAGGCCTCACTGCCGTCGGTGAAGCAGGCCTCGGAGCCAGTGGACTGTTGGCTGGTGCAGGCCTGTGGGTGCGCATGTGGCAAAACCGGTCCACGTCAGGGTTTGAGGGGAAGTCACATGCTGGAGTACGCTGCTTGAGCTGCGTAATAGCAGGCATCTAGCACGGCCCAAGCGTGTGCGCGGCAGGGTGCATGCTTGCGCAATGCCACGTATGCCCCCTCAGACAACCGTTCCACACACACAGACCCTGCCAGAAGCCGCATACGCTGCAGAGCTGTATCAAAAGCTCCCAAAGCAAGCCATGCAGCTGGGAACCCAGGGCATCACTTGCTGCAGCCCCAGCATAAAAAAATGCGCCAGCGTGGATGCCTACATGTGGCGAGCTACCGCGCGCTGCCGGAACCTCACCAGGCGATGAAGCCGGGCCAAGCACCAAAGGGGGCGGATGCTCGCGAGAGCTTGCTGGTTGGCTTCCCCAGTCGACACGATGTGTCTGCGGTTTGAATTTGTGTTGAAGGATGTGGTTCGCACTAAAGACTAGACGGCCGCCACCACTGGGTTGTTGACAAATTCCTCAGGCTGACGTGGGGAACCCTCACATGACAGGGCATACACTTAGGGCTTGCATGTGCCGCATCATGCCGAGCTGGACCGCTTGGTCAGCAAAGTGTGCGGCGTCACCGATGCGTTGATCAGCTGCGATGCCGAACGACTGGCGCACTGGCGCTTATTTGAGGAGCTGATCCCTTGTACAGCCACCCTAGCAGATGCGCGCAGTAAACCCGCCGCACCACGAGTTGTGAGGCAGCAAACTGCCCACCCCCCCTGCAGACAGCACATGCTGCTGCCGGCGCTAGCAGCATACGCCACCAGGGTGCTGCGCGTCGCCATCAGCACACGCTGCTGGTCAACATGGTCAACATGGCAGCATCTTCCTGCAGCTGCATCACCAGCCACCTGTGATTTCTTGCCACCTCAGCACCCCCTGCTAGGGCATGCCAGGCATGTGCAACCCAGGGCCAGCTTTTGTGCACAAGCAACGGGCCAAATCACCCAACCTGCGCCAGCACCAGAGGCCCCACTACCAGCCGCAGCTCAGCAGCAGTCGGAGGGGCAGCAGCAACAGCAGGGGCTGAGTCAAAGGCAGCTGCTGGAGCTGCAAAAGCCTCAGGAGCCTGGTCCCACTGAGTGCTGCCAGGTGGGTGTGATGATGCACCCCTGCATGGGACTCGACCAGCATTCCATGCGCATGCGCGTAAACACATCAGCAATGCGCATGCGCATGCGCGTGTGCCTGCACACGCACGTGAACCTGCGCATGGCGCCAATGCACAGCATAAATGACATGCGCGTACGTCAGATGCGCGTCATGCACATGCATTATATGTGCATGGGACCCTGGCCATTCCTGGTGGATCCCAAACGCATGGTGGGCCGCGCATGGGCTGCTGCCCAAGCCTTGGCACACACGCTGCTCCCCATGCGCCATGGGTCGAGCCTGCATGGGCTGCTGCATGATGGATCATGCATGGGCTGCCATCATCATGCATCAATTGCGCATGGCCGCAGCTGCCCCCATGCATGCGTTTTGGGCATCGATAGCAACTGTGCCTTAAGACTTGTTGACCTGCAGCTGAGATGGTAGCCTGATGCGCTCCCCCCGGGGTAGCCCCCCTCATCCCTCATGTGATTCTCTCACCCCGCATGACTCATGAAGTCATGATCTAGGCATGTCAAGGGGTCAACCCATCTCCAAGGAACAATGTGATGTGTGACTCAGCAGGACCGCTGTGGGATGTTCGGTGAACTCATTCCATGCCCCCAACAATCCCACGGTGCTCCTGCTGAGTCGCATGTCATGCGCGCTCAAAACAAGGGCAGGCACGCATGCCGGAACCATCCTATTTCTGCATGCCGAGCATGTGCTGTGTTTGTCCTGCACAGTTGCACGCGGTGCATGTGGACCTGTGCTGTGTTGGCCCCTGCATCGACATGGCTTATGCTGCTGAGGATCAGTTATGTTTAGAGAAAAGTAACTGAACACAACAGCGGCATGCCACAGCCGTCCCCTGTTTCCAGAGCTGCAGATGAGGATGCGAAACTGCAGCCTTTCTCAAACCTTGAACATGTTGAAATCCTTCCTACCTCCTGAACCCTGAACCCTACACCCTGCTGCGTGCATGTCCACGTAAACTCCTGCCTGACCCACACTACCCTTCACACGCAGCTTGCTGCGTGCATGCCCACCTCAGATCCTCCCTGACCTCTGACATGCCACCCGCAGGCCAACTCCCTTCCTGTCCCCTGAACCCTAAACCTTGACCCTAAACCCCTCAACCCTAAGCCCTAAACCCTGAACCCAACCCCCTGCTGCGTGCATGCCCGCGTCAGATCCTCCCTGACCCTTGACGTGCCGCCGTCCAGCCAAAACCCTTCCTACCCTCTGAACCCTAAACCCTACACCCTGCTGCGTGCATGCCCACGCCCGCCTCAGATCCTCCCTGCCCCCTGACATGCTGCCCACCTCGAGTTTGCACCTGCTGCATACTGCGTGCAGAGCGGGTGCGCGAACTGCGTGTGGGACATGTACGACACCGCCCTCAGCGAGTGGCAGGAGCGCATGGCTGCACTGAACACCGGCCACGGCCCAGCCTCCGGGGCCCAGCCGCCTGCCACAGACACAGGCGGGCCCGGAAGTACCGCAACTGCCGTACCGCCTGCTGCGTCACGTGAGGCAGTACAGCAGTACGGTCCCGTACAGCAGGCGGTACGGCCCAGCGTGGCGGCGGTGTCGCGGGACGCGTTTGAGGAACTGGAGCGGCAGCTGGCACGTCAGACAACGCAGGGCAAGGAGTGACCGCAGGAACCACCTGCAGTCACAGGGACAACAGGGACAGCAGTGACAGCAGTGACCGCAGGAACCACCAACAGTCACACGGAACGCAGTGACCGCAGTGGCAGCAGGTGCTGGAAAAGCAAACCACCTGCAGTCACAGGGGAAACAATGACCGCAGTGACAGCAGGCGCTGGAGAAGCTGTGACCACAACAACAGCCAGCAGTCAAAACAAGGGAAACAGGCATCAGGGCAAGCAGAGTAAGCGCAGCTCGCTGGCGACCTTGCACGTGTGCATCAGCAGCTGGCAGGCCCTGCTCCCGTCAGCAGCTGTAGGCTTACTGCACTAGCTGCCGAGCCATACATACTGTATTGTGATTCGTGCACCAGTTGCAGGCGCAGCGTGCACCAGTGCAGGCACAGCGTGCACCAGTTGCAGGCGCAGCGTGCACCAGTGCAGGCACAGCGTGCACCAGTTGCAGATGCGGCCTGCATCAGGTTCAAAATCAATCCAGGCTTCCGTGCCACATGGTAAGATGGTGGACGTCTCATGATCTGTGGCCCTTGTGTGACCACTGGCGGCTGCGTCCAGTCTTTCCTATGCTTTCAAGTGGGCTCTGCTTAAGGATAAGAAGGGCCATTCCATGTGCCTTGGGCAGCTCCCTTGGCAGCAGGCCATGTGCCTCACTCCTTGTATTGCTCGCCATGTGTGTGGGAAGTGAACAGATGCGAGGAACAAAATGCGCTTCAGTATGGGTATGCCACCGTCGTCATGCCTACTGGGATCCATATATCGTGTTCATCAGGCAGTGTGTTGTGTTGGGCCCTGGCAGTTGAAGCGTGTGCTGGGCATGTGTGCGGCATTTGAGGCACGTGAACATGAACATGTGATGGGGCGGCATGTGTATTGAACTTCATGCTTTACTACAATACTAGTTTGGCTGTTGATCCACTCAAGTGAATCACGACGTCCCCATGCATTGGGATTCTTCAGCTCCTTTCTTTTCATTGCATTCACACAGTGTGGGCACTGGGGCGATCAAATGATGGTGGGATGTTACACTGGGGGTATGGGTTCTTAAATGGCCCGTGCATCGGCCTCGTGAGCAGTACAGCAGTACTACAGCAGCAGTACAGCAGCGGTACAGCAGTACTACAGTAGCAGCACAGCTGCACACCACATCCACAGCACACCACCAGCCTGAAGCCCCCAGTGGTCCCAATACCATAGCACCAGGCACATCCAGGGCGTACCAAATGTTGTTATGTGCAGATTGTGCAAATATCCCATGTGCAAGGGTGGCATGCGCTTTGAACCTGACCAGTAAGCCATGTTACATCTGAGCAGTGCGCTCATGCCATCCAGGCAATGAAGCCATACCTGAACCCTGCTCCTGTGATTCACACGCTCACTGTTGGCAGCAGCACAGTCTGCTTAAGGCCCCTGGCACGCAGCTGAGCGTGACTGAACCAATCAGTTCTGTGAGCTGAGCTGTTAAGGAGGCTCCCAATCCGACCCTTCCATATACCAAGCTTGCGCATGCCATGCGCCTGTTCTGTTCCTGGGCCTATGCCATGCGAAGTTGCACATGCCTAGTGCTAAATTACCACGTGCAGCACATCTCTGCTTGCGGCCTGCTGCTGGCAAGCAAGCAAACAGCCAGCCAAATTCAGGCAAGCAAACAGCCAGCCAAGTGCAGGCATGCATGGCCCACAGGAGCACCCCCACCCTCCTGCCTCTTGTCAGATCGCTCCCAAACTGCATATACCTCTGCAGCTGTCACCCCCTCTGTCTTCCCCCTTCCCACCTTTCAAGCCTCTCTGATTGTGAGGCTCGATATGCTAAAATGTAAAACCCTGCTTGTGGCATGCAGCGCACACCGCTCACAATAAGATAGCACAAGCTGCTTCAGTTCTCACTGACAAACACGCGAAAAACACACGTGGACAAGCCCTGGTTGCTTTCTTCTCTCGCGCGCTCTCTCTCTGTCCCTCCTTTCACACAAAGCAGCAAGGATGGTGGCTACTGAGCACTGGGTGCTGGCCCATGTGCTGGCCATCAGGCCATGGCACAACTGACCCCGTTATACTGCCTGCCGCCAGCCAACAAGGCAGCACAACAGCCTGACCAGGCGGTACCACCAGCCTGATCTGGCGGTACAATGGCAGCAGTACAGGCTGTACAGCGGCGGTACCGCCTCACGCCACCGCCACGGCCGTCGTCCAGCTTCTACAGGCTGCTGCAGGCTCGACCCGGCAGTAGTGCCGTACGGCAGTACAGGCGGTACAGCAGCGATGGAACAGGCAGTACAGGCGGTACAGCCTCAAGAAACCACCGCGGCGAGGACCGTGATGTCGTCCGGCTTTCCCCCGCTGTACACCATGTCGAACGCCTCTGATGCACCTTTGGAGTAGGGGGTCACCCGGTGCTTGTCCATGCTCGCGTCAAACGCCTGCTTCGTCAGCCGCTGCACCAGCGACGACATGCTTGCGCCCTGGGGGTGGGGGTGGAGGTTATGTTGATGGGTTGGGGGTTGGGTTGGCATTCCTTTGGTTGGAATGGGGGTGTGTTTGGGGGTTGGGACTCGTTTGTTGTTGCAGGTGGGGTGCATGTGGGCAGAGCGCGCGGGTGGTGTTTCGTGCATGGGGTGTGGTTTGTAGTGGGAGATGTGTGGGGGTTGGAAACGTTGTGTGTAAATACACGGTGTGCAGCATGATGCAGGTGCAGGGGTAGGTGCAGGTGCAAGTGCAGGTCCGGGTGCCTCGGCCAGCCCGCCAAACCCACACCGACGCAACCAAGCACACACACGAACGCGCACGAATCCCACCTGAACCCTAAGCCCTAAACGCCCTAAACCCCCCAACCCCCCCCCCC
>QAXD01000012.1:680667-697772 GCA_004335575.1 Haematococcus sp. NG2 | reverse complement strand
ATGGGCCAGCTTCTGGCCGGCCGGCCGCGCGCCCCCATGGCGGCGGGAGGGCGTGGAAAGGGCCTGATGGTGGCCCGCCCGCAGGCCACGCACCTTGGCCTAAACCTTGGCCTGAACCCTGAGCCCTGAACCCTAAGCCCTGAACCCTAAACCCTGAACCCCAACCAAAACCCACCCAACCCCTAAACCCTAAGCCCTGAACCCTAAGCCCTTAACCCTAAGCCCTAAACCCAACCCTAAACCCTACAACCCCCCCAAACCTCCCGCAACCCGCAACCAAAACCCACCCAAACCCTAAACCCTGACCCCTGAACCCTAAACCCTAAAACCCTAACCCACCCAAGCCCTGAGCCCTACACCCTGAACCCTAAGCCCTGAACCCTAAACCCTGAGCCCTAAACCCTAACCCTAGACACCCTGAGCCCTGAACCCTACACCCTGAACCCTAAACCCCCAAACCCTAAACCCTAAATCCCCAAACCCTAAGCCCCAAACCCCTAACCCGAAGCAGCGAAATCACGCCCCGGCGTCGCACCTTGGCCAGCGCCTCCAACCCCTGAATCCCCTAAAACCCTAAATCCCCAAGCCCTAAACCATGACCCCCTAGATCCCTAAACCCTGTGCTCCAAACCCCAAACCCTAGACAGCAACAGCGTGCCTGGCACCGCACCTTGGCCAGCGCCGCCGCCACCTCAGCCGCGATGTCGGTGTCGCTCACGTTGTCCAGGAGGCCGTCGGAGCCCATGACGATGACGTCACCCGGCCGCACATGGAACACCGCCACGTCAGCCTCCTCCGCCTGCCACGCCGCACATGCAAGCAGGGCCTTAGGGCTTTAGGGCTTAGGGTTTAGGGTTCAGGGGTTAGGTTCAGGGTTTGGGGGCTATACTGAAACTCGGGACGCTTCAGAACCCGCCTAGCGTGTTGCGTTGAAGTGTGGCGCAGGCATTCAGGACAAGAAGGTCGGCGTTCAGGGTCAGGGGTGAGGGGAGACAGTCAAGGGTTGAGGTTGAGTAGGACGCGTGGTTCGGGTCAGGGTTGAGGGGAGGGCGGTTAGGGCTCAGGTTTGAAGGGTGTAGGGATTGGAGTTCAAGGTCCCAGACCCTGAATCCTGAAACCTCCCACCCGCACCTTGCTGGCATTTGCATCTGGTAGGGGAAGCCGATCCAACCGCCGGGCATCCGATCACTGAAGAATATAACCATCGATTCTTCTCTACAACAATCCTCTGCGATAAATTTGCTCACCTTGCTTGCATTTGCATGCGAGCTGATGTGGTAAGGGAGATCAGGGTCCTGAACCCCGAGCCCTGAGCCCCCCGACCGCCGGCCATCCGATCACTGAAGAATATAATCATCGATTCTTCTCTACCAAAATCCTCTGTGATAAACTTGCTCACCTTGCTTGCATTTGCGTGCGAGCCGATCTGGTAGGGGAAGCCGATCCAACCGCCGGGCATCCAATCACTGAAGAATATAATCATCGATTCCTCTCTACTGTACACCAATCCCATTTGAATATTTTGCTCACCTTGCTGGCGTTGGCGTGCGAGCCGGCCTGGTAGGGGAAGCCGATCCAATCACTGGGCATCCGATCACTGAAGAATACAATTATACAAAATCCTCTTCGATAAATTTGCTCACCTTGCTTGCGTTGGCGTGCGAGCCGATCTGGTAGGGGAAGCCAAACTGATGCTCCAGCTGCGCGGTCCGGAACTTGAGGCCATAGCTGCCGCCCGACTGCGTGCATGTGGCGGTGGTTAGGGTTCAGGTTTCAGGGTCCAGGGTTCAGGCAGTTAGGGTTTAAGGTTTCAGAGCGTGCGGCTTTGGGGTTTTGAGCTTCTCAGAACCTTCAGCTTCTCAAAACCCTAATGCCCCACGCTCTGAAACCTTAGGGTCTAGGGGTTTAGGGCCCAGAGTTCAAGTGCGCATATGAGCGCATGGGCACAAAATGGGGGAGGTGGCCAGGAGGCAGGGTCAACCCTTCAGGTCTCAAAGCCTAAGCCCTAAGAGGCTAAAACCTTGCGCCCCAAACCCCAGCTTCCACACCCACCGCCCTACCTGTGGGCCGTACACCCAAGAAGCCCGCAACGGCCCACAAAAACTTGAAAAAAAACCGCACTGCACCAGGCGCGTATCGAACCCCCTACCTGTGGCCCGTACACCAAGAAGCCCGAGTCCCCCAGGTTGGCCGACCGCAGCTGCCCTGTGGCACAATCCACGGTGAGCAGGCACACAGTGGCTGAGCCCTGCAGCTCCTGGCTGTGGATGTGCTCTACCGCCCCTGCCAGCACTGCGCAGGCAGACAGAGGAAGAGAGTGTGACATGAACATGAGCATGTGTGAAAGAGAGAGAGAGAGAGAGAGAGAGAGAGAGGGGGGGAAGGGGAGAGAGAGAAATTTGTCACGCCTCCCTCCCCCGGTGGCGCAGACACATGACGGAAAACAACACAAGGAGTCGGAGCAGGATGAGTAAAAGTAACAGAAGCAGCTGCAGCGGTGATAATCAACCATGGTGCGCCCATGTCCAAAGCCCTATCTACCATATCTTACCGTATCAAAACCCTTCAAAGCCAGAGACCCTCCCACCCCAAAACCCTTCACCCCCGCTAAACCCTAACCCCCTGCTAAACCCTAATCCCCGGCATAACCCTAACCCCCCGCTAAACCCCAAGCCCCTGCTAACCCCAACACCCCCCCTAAACCCCCCCCGCAAAACCCTAACCCACCCAGACCCTACGCCCCCGCCAAACCCTAACCAACCCCCCAAACCCTACGCCCCGCTAAACCCTAAACCCTCATCGCACACCCGCGCTGGCGTCCAGGTAGCCCGCCATGATGGAGTCGCGGCACTGGTTCATGAGCGCGCGTGACATCACACCGCTGTCCACCCCCATGTCCCGCCACATGTAGATGCCGTCGCTCACGCCCATGCCGAACGCGCGCTCGCTGCAGGGCGCGAGCGAGTTTGCAAGGGTTTGGTAAGGGTTCTGGGGGGTGTAGGGGTTCGGGGTTTTGAAGGTTTTGCGGGTGAGGGTTTGGGGGTTCCAGGGGCTGAAGTAAGAGGGTTTGGGGTTGCACCATTCACCATTCTCCCCAGAGCCTCCAGCTGCCTGCCCCCTGTGCCTGGATTAATGTATTATCCAGGCCCTATATACACATTATATGCCCTGTGCCTGCGTGGACATACGCTAACTCACACCACGCCAGATGATCATGCAGTACGCACGGTGCACCATGCATCCCACACCTGGCTAGCGCACCATGCGAAAAACAAGCTATGGTGTACGGAATATAAAAAAGCAATAATCAGCTATGGGAGAAGTCAAACCGAAGGGGTCAAAGGGTCAAACCGGAGGGGTCAAAGGGTCAAACTGGAGGGGTCAAACCGGAGGGGCGAATACAGGGGGGATCGAACGATACGGGAGGGAAACCAACCCAACACATGCACACCTGGAGGGATAACCAATACATCCCGGTACATAGCGGTGCAATCCAATACACGCACACCGCGCGCACCTGGGCGAGCAGAAGAAGTAGGCGTCCTCGCCGCCGTACCCAAACCCGCGCGTGTTGTACCCCTTCTGGCCGCGCTTCAGCACCTGGGGCCGCGGAGAATGTGTGTGTGACATGTTTAGAGATTCTTTCTACAAGGGCCATTTCTGGGGTCGGGGGACGCAAGGGGAGTGTGTACGTGTGTGTGTTCGTGTGTGTGAGGTGTGAGGTGTGAGAGAGGTGTGACATGCGCCACGTGCCATGACTGTGTGAGGCGCACATCACCGTGCGGCATTGGAGGCTTGGGGCATCGCATGCAGTGCATCACCACCATCACTACACAGCTAAGCGCTGTGAAACCGGGTAAACCTGCCATGCTGCGGGTTGACACTACACGACAGAGCATGCTGCGGTTCGGCAGTACATGACAGTAAATGATGCGCTTTGGTGGTACATGAATGGTATGATAAGGTGAGGGGTGAGGAGCTGAGGACGGAACCTCGTGCATACATAACACAAAGAAACCCTCACCCCCAGCCCCCCAGCCCCACACCACCACATCACCTCATCACTCATCGCACACACTTAATTTGGTGCGCGCACACCGAGGTTTCAGGCCCTCCCACCACTTCCATTTGGGCCCAAACAAAATCAGTCATGTAACCCAACCCAAACCCTGAACCCTCCAGAGCCATCCCACAGCTGTACAGCAGTTGCACCATACGCGGTCACAGCTGAACCCCCCAGAGCCATCCCGCAGCTGCACAGCAGTTGCACCATACGCCGTCACAGCTGAACCCCCCAGAGCCATCCCACAGCTGTACAGCAGTTGCAACATACGCGGTCACAGCAGTACAGCACGGTGCCTTGTGCAGCTGCAGAGGAGGGCTGTAAGTACAGTGCCTCTCCATTCCCAGCCATGCTGCCTGCCTGTCCTCCTCCCTCTCCTCCTCTGTCTGTCAGGGTCCAGGGCCCGCATGACGGAGGAGGAGAGGGAGGAGGCGAGGGAGGCAGCAAGGCTGGGGATGGAGAGGCACTGTTCTTACAGCCCTCCTAAAGCACACTGGGAATGGAGAGGCGGTTTACTTACAGCCCTTCTGCAGCTGCACAAGGTGTCCATCGCCCGCACACTGTATTGCTGTACTGCAACGGGGAGCATGTGCCCTGTTGTACTGCCAAAAGTGTAAGCACCGCACCTTTTCTGGGTGGGGGATGGCGAGCCCGGCTGCGCGGACGGCCACAGGCATATCCGCCTCCCGTGCCGCTGCTGCAGCTGCACTGAGCTCTGGGGCCAGATCGCGCTCGTTGGGACCTGCACAACACACACAGCCACAGGCAGCAGGAACAGAAGCAAAGGCAGAGTTAGGAGGCGCCGCATGGATGAATGCTGTAGATTGTGACATGGTACGCATCGAGGACGCACCAAGGCGCCACATGGCCGCATGGATGAAGTGCAGAGCCGCATGGATTGGATGCAGCTGTGGATGAGCAAAAGATCCCTTGCAGCATGCCGCATGGCGAGCATGCAGCACACATGGTGCAGTACAGTACACATGTAATGATGATGATGATGAGTACACATGGTGCAGTGCAGTGCACATGGTGCAGTACAGCACACGTGGTGCATTGGTGCAGTACACATGGTGCATTGGTGCAGTGCAGCACACATGACGCTACGCAGCGCAGATGCCAGGGTCACAATCCAGGAACACGAGGGCTGCACATGGGGGCTGAGCCAGTGCTGCTGGGCCCATGCTGCCCATGCTGAGCCCAGGTCCATCAGTCCCCACCAGCCTAAACCCTGCACCCTATACCCAGAGCCCTAAACCCTACCTATCAGTCATCCATGCCATGCATGCATGAGAGCGCGCTCATTAGGGGGGCGCTGATGGGCAGCATGCGTGCAGTGTCGCAGCAGAAGCGCCCCATGAGGCCACAGGGCAGACGCGCACATGGGACGTGCGTGCTCATGATCAGTGGGATGCATGCGATGGAGACACGCGCACGTCGAGTGAACAGGACGGCGCGACAGCCCAGTCTGTGCAGGTGCTTGGGTGCAGGGACGGCGCAGCGCTGCAGCGGGTGGTTGCCCCATGCACGCTGATGTGTCCTGGCGCCAGGCCGAGTGGGCACAGGGCAGTGCATGGGGGTGGTGGTGCAGTGCGTCACTCGCCATGCATTGATCATGGCTGGTGCCACATGCATGCATGATGCAGGCTGCACCCTGCGGAAGCAGGCGGCATGGCGCGTCGCAACCCACCCACCGTTGTACCCCCCGCAGTCGCTCTCCCCCAGCCACGAGTTGCAAGGAAACAAAACCCTGTCTCCTTTCGGAGTCTCGACCTCAATGTGCTGCAGGTACCAGCCTTCGCTGATGTCCAGCCTGCCACGGCTCTTCTCGATGCGTACTTGCTGCAGCTTGCCGAGGTGCTTTGGCACCGGGACCCTGAACGTCCGGACACTGCCTCTGTCAAAGGTCCCCGCCTCATCGACGCTCAGATGGACGCGGTCCGACCTCCCGTTGCTGCCCACTAGCTGGATGAATGCAGGGGACTGCGTGCCAGCACCACGCAGGTTCCCGGTAGCGATTCTAACAGTGTACACGTCGTAATTCTCTCCAGGGAAGGGCTGGTGCGCTGGGATCGCTGTCGCGGCGAAGCTGTAACTGTTCACCAGCTGTGCTGGCTGCACGGCGCTCGAGAACTGCGGGATACTAGTAGGCAGGCCACGTGCAACTCTAGCTGACGCTTGTGAAGCTGGATGAAGTGCATCACAAGCTAAAGGAAGTACTTCAGGGCTGCCACGCGCTAGCCAGGTGGTGATCCCTTGAAGCCCACGAAGCGAACGGCGCATGCTGCTGCTCACCCTAGTAGTAACATTTTCTTTGCCTGAAATCAAATCAGATGATGAAGTGTAGCAGCTACCAAGTGGACAGACCCTACTTTCAGGTTTGACGCGGTCGCTACAACTGCAGCTTACAACAACACAACAGAAGCGGCTGAAGGTGTGAACGAGAAGTCAAGAGTTGACACACCCATCACACACCGCCCTGGTCATTGCGGGATGTCGCGGGTTGTCATGCAGTGTGCTTCCTTTGCCCCAGGGCTGAGCCCAGGCGTACATTAGTGGTCAAAAGAAGTGTGGCCACCAATTTCAGCTGCAAGCTCAGCGCACGCCTGGACCCACACGTTAATGTGGTCAGCATGGCGTTGCAACTGCAGCGTTCATGCCTTGCTTCTGAGATCTCTCTGCCAGACATCATCGCCACAGCAAAGGTGCTCCCTGAAGCGACCCAGCCTGTCCATCTCACATCCCCACATGCCTTTGGACTTCGCCTACCGCAGCTGCCACGTCTGCAGCTCTGCACCCACCACAGATGATGCCACCAGGCCCGGCACAGGCTCCCACACCAGGGTCTTCAGGCTCAGCACATCAGAGACGTGTGTGCACTGGCTCAAAAAGAGCTTGGCCAGCTCTGGCAGGCAGTGCTCTGCTGGGTGTGCACATGGAGCCCTGCATCCACCCTGCATCACAAGAACAATTCCACCCTCACTCACCAGTGGCCATAGCCCAACACCTCTGCACCTCATTTGCCCAGCCGTAGGACTGTCCCGGGGACGTTCAGCTGTGCATTCCTTATCATCGTGATGTCATGAATGTTTTCCAGCATCAAACCATCCGCTCGTCACATACCCCAATTGCACATGTACACGAGCAGGGTAGGTGAGCAGCAGAGACACAGTTGACACACGTGCGCGTGCGGCCGTGCGCCCAGCCAATCACGACGCACAGGTGTGGCTTCTTGTCAAACCCACAAAGTGATACTGGGGATGCGAGTGACGGCCGACACCAATACCGCCTGCCGTGAGAGGAGCATAAGCAGCTGCATGGCACAACGAGTTTTTTAAGCAGTGGTTCCAGCCACCGCTGTCACGCGCTGCAGCATCTTCCTTGGCAACTGTTATGGTTGACTGCCCGGCTGGTGTGCACCGTCCATCACGCAGCCCTAAGCTGGTCCAACTTCTCCAGCGCATCGGGCTGTGCAGAGCCCTGCCGCGGGTCGTGCTGCTCCCGATACCATGTGCAGTGCTTCTCCTGATACCACATGCAGGACCCAGCACGCGTGCTCGGGCCCCGCAGCTCATCTGCCGCTCAGCGCGGCATGCCACGGGACTGCTGGAACCTGAGCATCAGCCTACCTGTTGCCTGTACCGTGGCGTATCAGCCTCGCCGCCTGTGACGTATGCCACCTGTGGCGTATCAGCCTTGCCGCCTGTAACGTGCCGTGCCAGCCCAGTCGGCTGCTCTGGCCTGGAATGAATGAATGAAGGTCGTTACACTGGGGGAGAAAGGGAGGAGTGGGTACTGCCCGCAACCTCGCCTTGAGCCCCGCCGCATTTCCAGCACAGCGCCCAGCGCGCTGCGTGGCGCTAATAATAATAATAATAATAATAATAACACGGCTGCGTGGCGCTGCATCCTCACATTCCTCACGCCGGCTTGATGTGAACCCAGCAGCAGCGGGCTGTGTCCGGTGGTGAAGCCATGCATGCCCTTGTGCGTTGAAAGGCGGCTCTCCTCCTGCCAGGTTGCTGAAACACAGGCAGCCACAACAGCAACACACAACGAACCAAGCCAATGCAGCACAGGAACGCATGCACAACTCAATCAATGACCCTGTCGATGAATACTGCAGCAGTGATCACAGTAACTGCACATGCACAAGATCACCTCACACCGCATCACGCGCCAGTCACTGCTTTCTAAGTATGTCTCCCCATTGAGCGCTGTTGTTCATGCTCAGAACATCACATTCACCATGCCAGGAAAGAGCAATGGCTAAATTTTAAGACTCTCACTGCAAGTGCAGCAGTGAGACCCTAAAACCCTAACATGAGCGCACCATGCCCTCATCACGTATCAACGTGCCAGCTCCGTGTGGTTGCGCAGGCACTTTCCGCGCATGCTGCTGTCAGAGGCCCTGAACCCCACCTCGTAGTCCAGAGATCTTCTTCCCTCCAGCGACCAGGTACAGAGCAACGATGTTTGCCACGAAATCATGATGTTTTCTCAATCCGAATCTGTCGTTTGCCTCGCATGTTTCTTACATTGTCGCATGTGCTGTCGACTGGGTTATAACCGTATGAGACATGCTCTACGTGTGAAGGGTTTTGCTGCTGGGCACAAACCATGCTGCCTTGTGACGAGCCCATACTCCATGCGGCACGTGCAGTAGTACACCAGAGCCTGGACATGGACACAGCAGCTGACGACAGCACCCCTGACCCCTCCCTGTTCAGTGTGCTGCCAGAGGAGGTGCTGCAGCTGGCGTACAGCCACCTGAGCGTCACAGACCGCTGCAGCATGCGCGCCACATGCAAGGCCGGGGCCACTGCGCTAACTGGGCTGAGGCAGCTCACATTGATCGCACGTGTTGCCCCTGAGGATCAGCAGCAGCAGCAGCAGCAGCAGCAGCCGCCACAGCCGCAACCACCTGCACTGCAGCAGCAGCAGCAGCAGCCACCACAGCCGCAGCCACATGCACCGCAGCAGCTGGTGTGCCGCATCACCACCCTGCGCCGCCTGGCACCTCACCTCACCTCTCTCACACTGGGCCTGCCATACAGCCTGGCGGCCCCTGCAGCCGAGGAAGCGCATGCACTGGCTGCAGCATGTGCAGGGCTTGAGCAGCTGGATGTGTGCGGCAGCAAAGCGGTGGTGCTGGCGCTGGGTGTGGCCCGCGCCCCCGCAGGCCGCTCCACCTTGCGTGCAACATTTGAAATAGAGGGCACGGCATCGGAGGCGTGTGCGCGCAACGGCTGGCATGTCTACGGGGCCGTGCGTCGGCAACCCTTTCGCCATCTACTTACCCCAGATGAGATGGACAGGCACACGTTCGTGGTACAGTACCTGGACTATGTCGGGCACTTCCGCATGCTGCTTGCGCGCCGCATGTCAGCCGTGTACCCAGACATCAAGAACAACCGGGAGCAGCTGGCCTTCCTCCTGTATTTCGAGCGTGAGCTGCCGGCAGATGAGCAAGAAGTGACCCGTGAGGCTGAGGTGCAGCTGCAAGGCATGGGGCTCACATGGTCAGAGTGGGAGGATCTGAGCTGCTTTCCAAGTTACACAGACCCCAGCCGCATGTACAAGGATTGCGACTTGAATGCGGCTCTGGTTCAGCTCGAGTTGCAGCCCATACCACAGGGCTTGCAGCACACCAAGGACGCACTCAAGAAGGTGCTGCAGTTTCTTCAGTCTGCAAGCGCGCGAGCGTATGTGCGACCAGTCAGGCGCCGGTTGAGTGAGCAGCCACACACGCCCACTGGCTGACATGGGACTTAGGCAAGCTCCGGCATGCAGTGTGCATGTGCCAAGGCAGCCATGGATGGCACGTTAGTGTGGCATTGGTGGGGCGAACAGGTGTTTGAGTGCCTGCCATGGGAGGGGTAGTGCTGTGCTGCGCCGAGGCCATCGACATGGGGATGTACAGGCACTTGTTCAACAGGTTTTTCATGAGTTGGCATCACTGGAAGAACCTTGTTGCTCATGTAGTCCAATGCCAAAGGTCAAGTAACTGTCTGAACTGATTGTTGCAGGGATAACAGCTAGGGATTACAGCTGCAAACCTTCACACTGCAAGCCGGGAGCCTCTGATAATGTCCTTGCTTGCTTTCTGTAAACCTGCCATTCATCCATCAAAGACCACACGTACAGGCTTGCATGCCATGCGTGCATGGGACTGCATGCATGCCACAAATCATTGGTAGGCTTGTGCATGAGGCTCTGGGGGGCAGGTGCCCTGCGTTCCTGGTCACATCTCAAGTCTACTTTGTGACCACACCCACAGCACATCTGCCGTGCTTCACAGCTTCACACAACTGTTGGGACAGCCCCCGCTGCGTGAATAGCATCTTCAGCACTTGAGCATAACATAACAGCAGCATGTTTCAGCTAGCACGCCTTGCAGTTGCTTGCAGATAGAGCCTGAAGATAGAAGAGCCATCTAGGTGCAAGCTCACTCCCATTTCCAGTTTTGAGGCCCACTTGCTGTCTCATGGTGTCCCTCTGCTCTTCAGCTCATCACCGCCCAGCATTTCCATTGTCTGCCTGCGGCACTGTTCCAACAAAATCATCCACATCATTTACCACCCCAGGTGCCAGCTGACGGCTGTTGGCTCTTCAATCATCTGTTCACTCGTCGTCTCCGCCCTCTGCCTCTAAGACGGACTCAATAAAATCCTGCACATCCTCCACCACACCCTCCACAAGGTCAGCTAAGGTCTCCTTCTCATCCTCCTCTTCATCCTTATCCCCACTCCCTCCTGCAGTACTCACAGCAGTACAAATGGAGCAGTACACACCATCAGTGATCAACAGGGCAACACACACATCAGCTGCACAAACAGAGCAGCATTCACGTTAGTGCAACAGAGCAGTACAGAAAGAAGTACATTTAGTACAACACAGCCAGATGCACAGCGCACAATATGATCACACATGCACACTATGACCACAAATGCATAGGCGCGCAGACGCACTGATACATACCATGGAACGTGCAATAGCCATGCTGCACAGATGCACATGCTGCTGCTGCTGCAACCCGTTCAAGCCACACCTGCTTTCCCCTTCACCGAGTCCAGCTGTGCTGCATAGTAATCACTGTTCTTCTGCATGCACTCCCACAAAGGGCCCATCTGCATAACAGGTGCAGATTTACAGTGCAAGTAATAAGTAATAGTAAGTGCAAATAATAATAAGACGGCGTTTCACATATGTTTCTGCATGCAAGTGAAACGTTGTAAATGGACATGGGCAGTGGTTCGTGGGCAGCTGTACATGGACATTGCACATCTGCAACAAGTGAGGGACAGCGAGGGACACAACACGCTGAGTTCAATAACATAGCAGGCTCGGTCAGGGACCAATGAGTGGCCACCCACAGCTGTGTACAGTGTTCTTTTGTGTGCAGTGCGCAGTGTGTAGGACAAGGTGCGCACAGCACTCCTTTGTGTGAGGTGTGCAGCGTGCGGTGCGCGCTTGTGTGCGCTTGTGTGCGTGTATGTGCATCGAACATGTACGCCCAACATGTGTTTGGTCTGCAGGCGGAGTGTGTGTTTGTGCGCAAGTAGCTGTGTGGGTTTCAGCTGTGTTTGTTCCCACTGCACGCACCACTGCTGCGCATGACTCCACATCCTCTCGCCCTGCATCCCTCACATCATCCACACACTTGAGCCACACCTGTGACGAGCAGTCGCATATGTGGATACTGGATCGCATCTGCAACGAGCAGCATTTGTGCTCAGACGAGCAGCATGTGCTCAGACGAGGGTGTGAGCTAGCCGTGTGCAGATGTGAAAGGAAATGAACAGACGAGCTGTTTAGAAAGTGTACTGCAAGGGTGAGGGCAACCACTAAGCCAGCATTGTAGCTGAGTGACTGAGCGACTGCAGCACGCTGGTGTGCGGTGTGTGTGATGGGCTTGGCAAAGCTGCATGTGAGGTGGGTGCAGCTGAGGCGGCAGTGTCTGCTGCTCGTTGCTGTGTGCAGCCATGTGCAGGGGGCAGGCTGCCAAGAGAATCATGTATCACCATGACCGTGTGGATGTGCCGGCATGCATGACACGCGCTGCACGTTACCTCGAATTCGGCCTTGCAGCCTCCAGCTTTCATCCATCTGCACCACCCACACTCCTCCTTGTTCTCTTCCTGTGCTTCTGGCTCCTGTTTTGCCTGTGATTGTGCTGCGTCTGCCTTGCTAGGGTCCTGCTGGGCATCAGCTTTACTGGTAGAGGCGGACATATTAGTTTTGTTACCTCAATAGCAATATCCTTAACGCCCGAACTTCACAAAGGCGCGAATTAGCAGCCTCGAGTGAGTGAGCATGTGACGCTTCGCTGCCTGCACTTCTTCACTGCTTCACATTTTGCTGCTCAAGTTCGGAACTCATCGTCTGTGGAAAGGCAGGCACTAGCACCCACACGACCTTGCGTACCTACGTACCTGCTTCCACACCCTTCCACAGCCCGAACTCAACTCGCAGCAGCAACAAAAAATGGTGTACGGTAGCGAGGCCCCTGGTAGGTAGAGCAGCTGTTCAGGGTGAAACAAGGGTTCATGACAGGATCCCTTCTGACGCTGTGGCTCTGGCATTGGCGGTGCAGCCAAGCTCCCCGTGGTGCTGACGGAGACCGAGCGCGCTGTGCACGCGGTCACAAACCTTGACGCCCTGGAGCTCATCGGCAAGCTCTTCTACAACGCTGGTGAGCTTGTGCTTGGCCTTTAGGGCTGAACTTGGGCCTACGCTGCCTTGGGCTGTCCTGAGCCTCATGCATGGAACCCAACTGTAGCTGTCCATGCCCCCATGCATGCCCAATGCTTGGCAGTTGGCACAGCGCTCGTGCAGCTGCCTTTGCAGGCCCTGCATGCCGCACTGAACCTCCCTTCCAGCTCTCCAAAGCTGTACGGCTGCACAGCAGGCCCTTTGTTGCACAGTGTGGTCTGGTCAACATCGTACACATGCCATCTATCCTTGCCAGTCTTTGACCCTCGGGGGCCTCTTTGACCCTCCGCCCTCTTTCAATTTCTGACTTCTTCGCCTCTTTGACCGGCTGCCCTCACTGTTTCCCTTGTGTGACCGCAGCGGTACAGCCCAAGGAGGACAAGTACCGCCGTGTGCGTCTGACCAATGAAAAGATCAAGGCCGCCATCGTGGACACGCCAGGTCAGCACCCATCACATGGGCATGGGCTCCATGCAGAGCCCATGCACCCATGCACTCATGCACCCATGCGCCCATGCAGCACCCATGCGCCCGTCCATGCAATGCATGTCCATGCAGCGCCAGCCCTACGTACAAAGCAAGCCTTGGATGTAACAGTGTGATGAGCTGGATGGGGTTGAGCAGGAGATGGAGGCATAGGGGTGCACCGAAGCTCCCACAGTGCACAATCCATATGGTTCATGCCACAGACCCTTGGTAGTCCTGGCCCTGATCCTGGATTCCTGATCATACCATAGTTTGCAACATCATATGCAGTCCCCAAGCCCTAACCCTAACCCTGATCGCTAAACCCTCATGGCTTGAACCTCCCCCCCCCCCTCCTCCATACACGCACACGCAGGCGCGCTGGACATGATGCTGGCACTGGGGTGGGCGCATGGCGAGGGGGAGGATGCAGACACCTTGGTCATCCCTGCAGGTCAGTGGACCATTTATTATTAATAATACATGGATTGGTGGTTTGGAATGGATTCAACTCCCTGCAGTTCAGTGAACATTGATGGGTGGTTTTAGAATGGGTTCGAGTCAGACGAGCCCATTCTGAAATAAAATACTCAATAGCCTTGTTGCACAACTCTGTGTGTGCGCGCTCGTCGTGCCTGCATTGTGCTGCTTGTGCTGTGTTGTGCTGCTTGTGCTGTGTTTAGGGTTTAAAGGGTTTAGAGGTTCCTTTCACACCTGCAGCTGTATGTTCCAACACCCTTCGGACCTGCGAATCATTATGGCTCCACACCTGCACTCCTGCACATTTTTGCACCCCCGTTGCTGTGCTTGCACACATCGACACATACAATGCCCAATTGCATGTGTGCATTTTGTACTTCAACCACAATGCTGCACCGCCTCCGTACTGTCCTTGCACTGCCTCTGTTCTGCTGCTGTACTGCCTCCGTACCCACGCCCCTGTACCGCTCATGTACCGCCCCCCTACCACCCCTGTACGGCTCATGTACTGCCTCTGCTCCGTACCGCCTCCGTACTGCTCATGTACTGCCCCCGTTCTGTACCGCCCCCCTTCCATACCGCCCCTGTACCGCTCATGTACAGCCCCCGTTCCGTACCGCCCCTGTACCGCTCATGTGCCGCCCCCGTACCGCTCACGTATTGCCCCCGTACCGCCCGCAGGCAAGTTCATGTCCATGAAGGAGGTTCGCATGATTGAGGAGCAGAAGGACCGCGCACGCAAGGTGGCACGCGAACAGCAGACGGCCGCGCTGCGCGCGCGCGCGTGAGGGTTTAGGGTTTAGGTCACATGTGTGAGGGTTTAGGGTTTGTGGTGGCACGTGCGGGGGTTAAGGGTTTGGGGTGACGCGTGTGAGGGTTTAGGGTTTGGGGCTGAGGGTTTGAGCGCACGCGTGAGCAGAGCAGGCGGCGCGTGGGGAGGCAGGGGATGCCATATGTCTGAGGGAGCAGGGGATGCGTCTGAGGGAGCAGGGAAAGATTGGGAGGCAGAGGACTATGGTACACAGACACAGCAGCACGTGCAGAGCAGACATGTGAGAGAGAGAGAGAGAGAGAGAGAGAGAGAGAGCGCTGGCTGTTGTGGGAGTGTGTCGGTGCCGTGGGGAGGACGAGGTGGGTGCGTGGTCTGCGGCTGCGCTGCTGCGTCTTTGTGGCCGTGCGGCACGGCAGCCTCCACCTTGCACCAGGTGACCAGCTTGTTCACTGCCTGTGCACAAGGACCTGGCAGCTGAACACCTGCTGATGATGATGACCTGGCACCTTAGCACGCTAGGAACTGGCACCTGGCAGTCACACTTCAAGTGTGATCATGGTCAAGTGGGTCAGGCTTGATCTTAGTGTATTAGGTCACTCTTGATCTTAATGCACTTGGTCACACTTGATCACACTCGGCTGAGCTAGCCCAGGCACCATGGGGCCCTGGGTGTGGCCCCTTGGCGGCTCACAGGGTTTGGCTTGAGTGTTACTTTTGTTGGAGTATATATGCTCAAGAAGTGGAGTATATATACTCCAGCATTGAGTACCCGGTCTGCTCACTTCTCTCACTGGGAGTGGGCCGCACTTGTGATGTTTGTGGACGCCTGTGTTTTTTGGGCATGGGGGGTGGTGGTGGTACTTGACAATGTGAGGAACGAATGTAGTGTGAGGGAGCTGGTGTGCTGCAGCAGCGGCTTTGTTGAGTGGCACTGTGCTGGCAGTGCAGTGCGCGAGGCAGTGCGTGCAGTGCCCGTGTGTGCAGCAGCAGTTGCCACAAACCAAAGATAGAGAGTGCACGAGTGTGGAAGGCAGGGGCCCAGGAGGGGTGGTGGGCCATGTGATTGGTGGCAAATTGTGTCCCCCCCCCCCCATCCATGTGTGGCCTCTTCCTTTCCTGCAGCTGCTGTTCAAATCCCTTGCTTGCAGTGTTGCGCCTTCTTCTTTCGCTGGCTGGGCCCATGTGAGTGGGTTACATGGACCCGTCAGCTCCTTTTTGCTGCAGCGGCCTCATTCATGTGACTGTCGTCTGCTGCTGACTTCATCTCGCTGATGCGAGCCGCCTAGCTGTAAGGCGATGCTTCTGCTCTGGCAGCAGGCGCTGCTCCGCTGAGTCAGCACACCATCTGCTTATTATGTAGTTGTTTGTTGTTGATACACCTTAAGCCAGTCAAGGGCTTCTAGGTGGCAAGTGACAGCAGATAACAGGACACCAGCTGCCTGTCCAACGTTAGTACCCATGTGGTTACGTGTGGCTGGGCTGCTGCTGTTCATGTTCATGTGCATGTTACATGAGCCTTCAACCAGACACGGGCTGATCGGCATTGCATGGGCTGCTGCTGTACCCTGCCATCCGAGCCAAGCAAACATGTACAACAACCACAACAACAACAAACGTGTAACAACACGACAACAGGCAACACACCGGTCCACGCGGCTGCGTGCCCTGGCTGCAGTATGTGCTGGTATGGAAATGACATCTCCAGCCACTTGATATCAAAAAGGCATCTGATCTTGCAGCGCGTTCATGCCCTTCATGGCCCCTACTGTCTGCTGGTGGCCCCCCACTGCACATCTTTTCAGACTAGTGCATGTTGACAATCACGGCTATTGCTTGAGTTTAGTGTTACATGGGCAACATGGCCTTCGGCCGCTCAACACGCTTATGTTCATCGTTGTGATCCACAAGCCTTCAGCCAGTCACGGGCTGATCAGCAGTGCACGGTCCATTGCGCGCCTTAGTGCATCTAGCATCCCAAGCTTGTTGGTGTCCTCCTGACACCCATATCCAACAGAGTGCATGTGGACGTGGTTGTTGTAGCTAGATAGGCATGCGTATGCTCATGATCATGTTACACAAGCCTTCAGCCAGCCACGGGCTGGTCAGCATTGCGCAGCCCGATGCGTGACCAAGTACATCCAGCATCCCAGACTAATTGTGCCCTCCCATGACCTGCTATGCCCCGCTTATGCCTGCAGTCCTTGCTGACCCCCAACAACAACAGCACCCACCCCATGGATGCCTCAACAAGCACATGTGAATGTTCATGTTCATGTTACACAAGCCTCCAGCCAGTCATGGGCTGATCAGCAATGCACGCTCCAGGGCGCCATGGATGCCTCAACAATGCACGCGTGGACATGAAGGAGTGACCATGAAGGCGCTGCATCAAGCTCAAGAGCACCATCCCTCCACGACAACATTGAGCTCAAGAGCACCATCCCACCAACACCTGTGTGTGGCGCCACCCCAGTGCGCTGCTTGCCTTGTCAGCAAGTAGCCTCATGCTACAGCTGGGCAGCACCCCAGACCGCGCGATCGGACGAGTGCGTGTGCTGCAGGAAGCAGGGCACAACCCAGATATCGAGATTTGCAGCGCCCCTCCCACCC
>QAXD01000012.1:614604-632153 GCA_004335575.1 Haematococcus sp. NG2 | reverse complement strand
AAGAGACAGGGGTTGCAGCGGCGGGGCACGCGGCAGCTGCGGCCCATGCGGCGGGGAGTGTGGCGGTGGGTCATGCAGCCGCAGGGAGCCATGCGGCAGGCATGGCGGTGGGCCATGCGGCGGCGGCTGCACATGCAGCGGGGCACGCGGCACCGGCCGCGCGCTGCACCTCCCGCCCCACGCGGGCGCATGGGCGCGCGTGACCGCGGTGTGCGCCCACATCATGCAGACCGCGGGGCCGCGCGGCTTCTACGCAGGTCTCGCGCCCAACATGCTGCAGGTGCTGCCCAGCGCCGCGCTGTCGTACTACACGTACGACACCATCAAGCAGCTGCTGTGCGGCTCGGCGCACTGAGGCAGCAGCAGCAGCGGCAGCCATTGCTGCGGCAGCGGTGGCTGCAACCATGGCTGCGACCACGGCAGCTGTGGAAGTGGCATCGCAGCTGCTGTGCGGGGCAGGGGTGCACTGAGACAGCAGCAGCAATTGCTGCGGCAACCATGGCTGCAACCTGCAGAAGTGGCATTGCACAGCTGCGTCAGTGCCTGCAGTGCCCCGCTGCAGCCATCACGGACAAACAGCGGCCCCGCTGAAGGTACCTGCTGGAAGGTGCAGTTGCTGCCAGTGAGGGGTGGCCACTTGCAGCACACAGGGCAACTGGCCACATGCAGCGCACTGGGCAATTTGCCACATGCGGCACACTGGGCAACTGGAATGCTGCTAGGGCGGGTCCCTCCTGCGGATCATTCACACACGCTGGGGCGTGCTGGTGCATCTGGCCACCCCCTTTCATATGACATTCTTTGTTCAGTAGCATTGTTCAGGGCGCTGGCACAGGGGGGCCAAGTGTGGCCGGCCAACGTGCCGTAGGACCGACACCAGCCTCTCATGAGCACCAGCTAGCGCCCCTTGAGGCACACATGGATGATGTTGTGCTAGCGCCCCTTGAGGCACACATGGATGATGTTGTGCTGGTGCCCCTTGAGGCACACACGAATGTTGTTGTTGTTGTTGTTGTTGTTTCAGAAGATATAGGCGCCAGTCAGGGCCCTTGAGGCACACACGGATGAGCGGCGCTGCGTCATCTGTGCCACGCTGCTTATCACCTGCACTTGAGTTGCTCCATGTATCACTACTGCTGGAGGGAGGGGAGGGGGGACAGAGCGTGTGAGAGGTGTGAGGAGTGGGGCTGCGGCACAACCATCGTGCCACCGCCGCGCACTGGCGGCTGCATGTGCAGCCATGCATGCAGCGAGTGCATGCAGCCAGGGGCATGCCATGCAGTCCAGTGCATGCAGCGTGCTGGAGAGGCAGGGAGGAGGGTGATCTGGGGGCAGGATTGGTGGGTGGAAGAAAGGAGCACCGATGTATTTCGTCGCACTTTGTTTAGGGTTTAGGGCCAACACGGAACGGATGATGTGGTCCCGGGCGAGGTGGGGGGGATGTGGCAGCAGTTGAGCTGCTGCTGCCACCGGCTGGCGTATGGCTGCCATTGCTGATGTGCGTGTATTACTACTCTCCCTGTGTGGCGCATGTGCACACAGAACACACTTAAACACCTTGAAATGACCGTGGAATAGTTGCCGTTTTAAGGTGCTAACATATTGAGGTGGTTAAGTCGAGGAAACCAAGAAATGCTCCACACCCTTTTTGCGGCTTCCTTTCTGCAGGCAACCAGGGAACAGCCTGAGCTGCATGCAGTCGGATGACATAATGTCATTCACATGGTACGTGCTGTGTGGGCGCACAGGCGGGGAACGACTTGCTGCAACCCTGAGCGACTTGCTGTAAGCATTTGAGTTCATATCCACTCAGCTAAGCGCGAATGTGCCTGTCTGTTGAATGCTATGTAGCTACTACAGCAGTAGCTTTACACAGCGGGATGCAGCAGTTCTGTAGCCGCCAGTACCAGCCGGAAGGTCAATGCACGTCTTAACATAGCATAACAGACATCTAACATAGCATAACAGAGTGACAGCAGCGTACCACACCCATCACATATTCTCTGTGGTGGGTGGTGTGGGCGCGCTCCATCTAGCCCTCCCAGCTCAATTGCCGGGACCCATGGTCTGTCATCATGTGTTCCTTTTACACAGCACCCATCACAACAGAGGCCTGAGCAGCCTGGATAACAGGGCAGCGCACGTGCATCCAGTTCAGCCACATGGGCACATAGCTTCTAGCTATCCAGGCTTGCTCGTATACTTGGTATGTATACAACACCTGAGCTCCCAGAGCACTGTATATTGTTCTCGAGTTGCTGTTTTACATGTTTTGCCAGGTACTTTGCAGGTCCCACACGCATGGTACCTTCACAATCTATGACAGTCACCTCAAACCATATGCCGGGCTAATGTACATCACAAACCAGGGCACAAACTGAAGCTTTCATTAGATTCGCGGGTCTTGAAATTACAAAGTTTTCATGCATGGACCGAAGGGATGCGTGATAAGGAATGAGGACCTCTTAGGGTTCAGGGTTTAAGGTTTTAGGGTTTGAAGGTTTAGGGTTCAGGGGTTTGGGTTTAGGGTTTAAGGGTTAAGGGTCAGCTGAACCTGCACCTGCAATTTTTCTCTCCTGAAGATACATTTTGCTGCCTCGCAGACCATAATCAAGCACTACCAGCACAATGGGCGGCTTCAAGTTGGTGATCTAGAGCGCTGCCTGAGGACCCGCCTTCAACGCAAGGATTGAGGTGAGCATGGGGAGAGCTGCCTGAGCATGGGCAAAAGAAGTGGCTGTGACGAAATTCGCACTTCGCGGACAAGTGCCTAGCATTGTCCGGAATTGCATTCGCGAACGTTTTTGAGAGCCGCAAGCCAAGCTGTTGTGTCGTGGTGCATGAGGGCACATGGAAAATAGGACTACATGTTAGCACCAGAGAGCTTGCATGGCCTGATGCCCAGCTGCCATATTCACAGCATGCACATGTGCCCGGCCTGAGTTTCCTGGGCAGCCGATGCAATGCGTGCTGTTGCCGCATGGAGAGGCATGATCAGCGCACAACGAGCAGCCAATTCTAGTATCCAGATGCCTGTTCCCCCAAACAGCAATGCAGCAGGCAGCCCCCCGAACAGCAGCGGAGCAGGCAGCCCCCCGAACAGTAGCGCAGCAGGCAGCGCAGCAGGCAGCAACAGCGCATCAGGCAGCATAGCACGCTGTTGCATGCAACACTAGCAGGCAGCCCATGCCGCAGTCGGGGCTCGGGGCGGTGACTGCGGGAATCAGTTGTCAATGTGCTCACCCAGGAGCAGCAGCAGCAATAGCAGCAACAACATCAGCAGAAGCCTCGGACAGCGCAGCACAGAGCTGGCTGAGCAACAACTCGCAGTGCAACAGGGCGCTGAGGATGAAGCAGCTGCTCCTAAGGGCATGTGGCAGTCACATGCATGTGGGCACCATTCTCACCGGCACTCGTGCCTGAATGCCTGGATACCTGATACAGGCGATGCGCGCGGCATGGCGTGGCGTTTTGCATGGCTGCATATCATGTGTTGCGACGTGTTCACGTGTATGGTGCTCCTTTCCTCACTGCTTCGGGCTTTCTAAGGGTGGCAGCCCGTTCCCCATGCCGTGCCTGCCTGTGCAGATGTCATATTCAGTGACCCTGCGGAAGGATGGGGTGTCCTATCACATCCCCCTCCATGACTATGATGAGGCCAAAGGGGGAGGGCGGCTGGAAGAGCTCCAGCTGGCCAACCTCATGGTCAACTACAAGGAGGGATCTGGGTTTGTGCCGGTGTCCTTTGACACAGATGGTCTCAGCAACGAGCGCTTCCTGGCAGGGTCGACATTCGAGGTGTCGGGGGAAGGTGAGGGAACAGCGTGGTGGTGTGATCAAGCACAAGATGCAATGCTGTCCTATGTGACGTGCATGACTGGCTCTAGTCGCGCTGGTTGTCAGCCCTACTTGCTGCATGCGTACTTCGATGACTAGTTAGTGTTTTGCACTAAATTATGCTCAGCATGTGCATGCCAATGATGTAACAGCCGTGGCTGCCCGCTCTCATGTGTGCCCCGCTACCGTGTTGTGCACCCGCAGTGACCTCATCCATGCAGCCCGGCGCCGCGCCACCAGATGGATGTGGGCGTGTGGGTGGGTGAGGCTGATTCTGCATACACCCCTGGGGATCAAGCTTGTGTGTGCGAACGCTGCAACAGCCTCACACCTGGCAGTCACACACCAGACCAGAATGCTTGCCGCACACCAGAGAGCCTGAACTCATGTCAGCATCCATTTGCCAATAGGAACGCCATGGGGCTCTCGATGTGCTGACATGCACTTGCTGCTGCCTACATTCCTTCGTCAGGCACGGCCAGCCGCAGTGCAAAACAAAGTGGATTGCCAGCAGTATGGCTGATTGTAGTGTGTCAGTACGAACGGTATATGACGTTGAGTGGTGGGTGTGTGCCAGCCATTCACATGGTGCCATGGTTGGCGTTGTCCGTGCAGATTTAGAGGAGGCGGTCATGCGCGCACTCAAGCGCTTCAAGGCATCGAAATCTGTGGCGCTGTCAAGCTTGGGGGCCACTGAGTGGGGTTGCATCCAGGGTGCATCTGGCATAGCTGTGGTCTCGAGAGACCTCTCAAAGATGGCTTCATCCTTACCGACAGCACCCTACACACCTTTCCAATGGTCAGATGAACCCGAGAACAAGCAGAGTGACAGGTGCGCGCCTGTACGCTGCCTAATCCTATCGGCATGATTGCTGTCTTTGGTACTGCGGCATGTTACTTCCCTAGGCTAGGCATTCTGATCTACCTAGCGAGAAGAGGCCGGTGGCTTGGCTTGGCATGACGACTCGCACATTCCCAGATGATGGAGGTGTCGTGAATCATCGAGTTACCTTGCCCTTAATGTCCTTTGCATCCTGGCATGCGATATACTGTCTGTGGTGGAGCTGTGCAACAAATGAGGTGCAACTGTGTTGGAGCTGTGCAGCAAATGAGGCACAACTGTGGAGCTGTGTCTCATGACCCTGCAGCGCCAATTCTCTTAAGCAAGTGCTCATCGGTGTGCACACAACAGGTACATGCCGCACCTAGAAGCGAACCTGCCCATTTCAAGCCACCGGCTGGTATGGTTGGAGGGCGGGAACCAAAACAAGTGGGTGACAAGGGGTTGGACAGCCAGCAGCCTTCAGGGCGATACTTGTGTGTGCACGGCACCTTGCTCCCGCATGTCCGTTTGTTCGCTTTCCTCTTCCCAGTCCTTTGTTGCTTGGCGGTGCGGGAGGTACCCAGTCCTCCCTTTCCCTCCAGTGTATCGTCGTTCATTCATTCCCGCATGCGGCATGCGGTTCCAAGCTCGCGCATGCGCTGTGTGCCTGCAGGGACCTTCTGGATGTGGACTGCAACCCTGAGAAACTCTTCTACTCCGGGCTCCGTGGAACCACAGATGCAGGTGATGATCAGACACGTCTTGCGTATGTACAGGCTAGGCGCTCTAGCGATGTGTGGCCCCAGGTCATCTACTAGATAGCACTGACTGTAGTACCTTGAGTGTTGCCCTGCAACTTGCCCTTCAACTTGCAAAAAGGATGGCTGGGAGTTGTGCGTAGCTACTCAGCCTGCTCCGCATGGCTCCCATGTGCGCAGCCATCGTTTCCTATGCAAGCAAGAAGGCCCATTTGCCCTGCACGGTGGGTTTGGGGAGGCTGCATGCTGTGTCACACTAGTCCTCTGCAGTTCCGTTGAGCTTTTCCCTTTCCTTTTGTTGCGCGGGGTTGCGGGCTCCTCCCTTTCTCCCCCAGTGTAACGTCTTTCATTCATTCACAATTTTACATACAGCAGGCAAGCTGCACTCTTAGCACTGCCTGCTTGGGATGGTGGCTGTGGGCAAGCGGAACACACGCTAGGTATAGATGGGTATGGCCCACGCCATCTCCTCCTAGGTTCGTGCAAACTGTTCAATGGCGCACTCATCAACCTCTGCGCAGGGCCTGTACATTCTATTTCAACTGAAGAAGCAGCCGGACAAGGCCGCCATGTGCCAGGCCATGGGCCAGTTGCTTGCAGCCAACATACTTAGCCGGGGGCTCAGGCCTGTAGTGGTGGTCACAGACCTGAAGGAGGACTGGTGCCTGCTATGGGTGGACAAGGCCACCATCATGGTAGGCGTGTGCCCAGGGTCTGTTGCTGCGGTGGCCATCATCCAGGCACTTGTGGCACAGGTGGGTTAATGCCACACAAGTTATTATTTAGGGGCATGACAAATTTGTCCATGTGGCTTGACAGTGCTGCTCGTTGAGCCTTGCTTGTTGCAGCCCCTCTCCCAGCCCCTCACCCCTGTGATCTGATCGTCATGGCTGCAGGCAGATGCACATCAGGTTGGATGAGGGCGTAAGTGATGCCGACGGCAGCCAAGAGGCGGGCCCGGGTGTGCCAAATGCGATCGCAAAGCGCAAGTGCCTGCATGATGCTTACTTCACAATCAGCTCAGTGGCAGGCGCTGCAGACACAAGCTTGGCAGACTTGGAAGGGTTGCTGCCGAGCGAGGAGCTGAGGGCAGCACAGGCCACAGCCACCCTGCAGTACATGCTTCAGTCGCCGGCGCTGAGCTTCATGGCGGCTTGCAACAAAAGCAGCTGAAGAAGGCTGTGCCACAGTACATGACCTTGGACAGGTGGCTGCACTAAATGTACTGGGGCACCCCCGGCACCCTGCATGTGGCCGATGGGAAGCGCAAGCGCGGCGGCCAATCCACTTTCTACAACATTTTCACTGTCAAGCCCATGTCAAAGGAGCCCAACATCGCCTTCGTGTTGGGGTCCAAGTGGCCGGCAGGCTAAAGAACCGCCCATGGAGCAGTGGCGGGCCGCTGCTGCAGCAGGCGCTGCAGTTGCGTGCCAAGGTGTATGGGCCTGAGCACCCCTCACCAGGGCTGCGTTAAACGCTGAGCCACAGCTGTGCATCCCCGCCTTCGACAAGGACTTACGCAGCCTAGGACTCACAGGTGCCCAGAATGCACATCTGTCTTGTTCTGTGCTTCACTGCGCGGCAAGGGGCTGGTGTTGTGACTGGGCCGAGGAGCAGCTGAACGGATCAGTCTGCTCATCATTCAATTGTTCACAACATACATTTGCATCGCACCGTCGCAAAAGTCTGGCCGGATTAACAGCGACTGTTATAACTGGGACAAGCGATAACATGCTGCTTCAACGTCTGGGTACAGTCAAGCCGTTCCAGGCATCCCCCGCCACACGTCAGCGTGCTTTGTCTGTGCGGGTAGTTGCTGCCAGCGGCGGGTTTGGCAAGTCCAGCAAAAAGAAGGTCGACACCTCAAGCGATGGAAGCTACACGACTACGAGGAGGACGCGCAACAGCAACAGCCCACTGATCAAGAAGGAGGCAGAGGCGCCTGTTGCCGCGAAAGCTGTGACAAACTCCACAGGCCTTCAGGGCACTCAGGCAGCAGCACCGGACACCAGCAAGGGCGCTTGGAACATGGTGCGTACTCGCATCGTTTTCCTTCTTGCGCATAAAGATCTGCAAGTCCTGATCTTGCCCATGACCATGCAAGTCTGAGGTCCACATGTGCACGCATGCATGCTGTGTGCTGTACATTCTGACTGGTGCATGCCCGTTGCCGTGCATGACCACCACTGTTTCCAGCTGCAGTACCTTGAAAATGCTGTCCCCATTGTGCTAGCTTCTGCGCTGTCTTCCATACTCTGCTCATTCAACACGCATGCTGGTCACGAGATCAGCAGCACAGTACAGCATGCAGCGTCTTCCTCCTCATTCAAGCATGAGTCCGCTGCATTCTGACACAAGATGCACCGTGTGTTGCAAGGCAGCTTCCCATGCGAGCACAGCAGCACACCCACATAATAACAATAATCACAATAACTTCATTAAGCTAGCATAACATCGCAGCAGCGAGTGAGCTGACATAGCATAGCAGCAGCGTATCACAGCTCCCAGCGTGCACACACACCGCCTCCAGAAACTGCAGCCCATCCACCGCATAGCAAGAAACGAAAACCAACCCACTGCATGGCACGCTATCCCACACAGATCATCGACGACGTGGACGACTTCTTTGCCAAGGCAGGGAAGGACGTGAAGGCCGTGACACTGGCAGCTGGCCGGACCCTGGTGGTGTACCGCGCGGCGGGACGCGTGTACTGCTCCGACGTGTACAGCACGGCGGTGAGTGCCGAGTGTACAGCACGGCGGTGAGTGCGAAGTGTGGTGTGCCGTACCGGCTTTGGGTAAAGTGAACAGCACAGCTGTGAGCGCGGAGAAGTGTGCAGTGCGGCAGTGGGTGCGGTACGGCAGTGAGTTTAGTGTGCGGTACCAGCTTTGGGTGCAGCGTGCGGTGCCAGCTTTGAGTACAGTGTGCGGTACGGCAGTGAGTTTAGTGTGCGGTACCAGCTTTGGGTGCAGCGTGCGGTACAGGTTTGAGCACAGCGTGCAGTACCGGTTTTGGGTGAGGCGTGCGGTACAAGCTGTACGGCTGAGTGCAGTACAATCTGTACGGCAGTGAGGTGTGCAGCAGGGCAGTGAGTGGGTGTGCAGCTCCCATGATGTGTTAGGTTTTCGAGGTTTGGGGTTTGGGGTTTAGGACCTAAACCCATTACCTGTCTTGCTCGGCTGGCCACCACAGGACCTAGCACACACATCTGAGCCTGCACCAGCTGTTCAGCACCTCTGCACTGGTGCAGGCTGCGCCGCTGTGGTCTTGCTGCATACATAGGCACAGTACACTGTCCCCATAATGCATGCCACACTGTCGTTGTACCGCGCAGTACAATGTCACCATGTCTCATGCCAAACTGTCATTGTACCGCACACTGCAATTCCCCAACGGTGCCTATTGTTCTGATTTTTCAGCGTCATGCAAGCTCCTCATGACCAACACCCAGCTCAACATGCACCGCAGCAATAGCGTCCCCCACGAATGACGCACCATGCAGTACCAGGTCCCCATGATTGACGTCGCACCGCCCATGTGCCGCAGCAGTAACGTTCCCCATGCAACTTGCCTGTTTTGGACTGCACCCCGCAGTACAAGTTCCCCATGGTCGACGCCAAGCTGGGCAACGACGGCATCAACGGCGGGCCCTCCGCGGAGGTGCCCCTGGACGGCACCATCTACGACCTGGGCACGGGCAAGGTCATCAAGTGGTGCCCCTCGGAGGGCGGCAGCGCGGTGCGCGGCTTCCTCACCACGCTCAAGGTGTGCCCAACATACCATAAGATTTGCCCAACATACCATGTGTCTATTGTAACACAAGATGTGCCCAACCTAACATAAGATGTGCCCAGTATAACACAAGATGTGCCCAACATAACACAAGATGTGCCCTACATGACATAAGGTGTGTCCTCACCACCCTCAAGGTAAGGGTAAGGGGTGTTGTTTTTATGTGTATGTGTTACACTTGAGAGCGCGCGACAGGCACGACTCAGGCTCAAGGTGCGCCCGTGTCGTTTTCTCTTTTCTGTGTGTGCGTGTGTTGGGGGTTGGAAAGGGCGGGGTCGGGGAGGGGCACTGAAAAGAGAAAACGACACGGGCGCACGGGGAGGGGGGCCTGGGGACTGGAGGGGTTGCGCGATGTGTGTGTTTAATTATGGAGGGCGGGGATCCTTCCTCACCACGCTCAAGGTGTGCCCGTGTCTTTTGCTCTCCTGTTCGGCTTCCCCTTATTCAGTTCTTTGTTGCTTGGCGGTGCGGGAGGTACCCACTCCTCCCTTTCCCTCCAGTGTACCGACCTTCATTCGTTCTCCTTTGTGTGTGTGTGTTGGGGGTTGGAAGGGGGGGGCCTGAGCACCGCTGGGCGGCAGCACGTTGCATGGGGGAAACACAGGGCACGTTGCATTGGGGAAACACACAGGATTTCCTGTGTGTACCAGCGGTGCCCAGTGGCTGATGCACTGCTGGCTCTGCTTTCAGCTGGTGCACCCTGCGGCAGACACCACATCTCCATGTCACACCTTTTTTGCATGACGCACCCAACACAGCCCAACCTGAGCCTTGCAACCCGGTCTGCCAACCCTCCCCCTCAAGCATTCAGTGTCATTACTACTAAAAACAATAGCACGGCGTTTCACAGATGTTTCTGCATGCCGGAGCCTGGCAGTCATTAGTGTCATTACTGTTGATTGTTAACCCTTGCCGCTGCTGCTGGTCTGCCACTGGCTGCAGAGGAACCAGCCTGCGGTCAACCTGGAAGTGTTTCCCACTCATGTCACACCTGATGGCAAGCTGTGGGTCAACCTGCTCAAGTGAAGCTGCCAGAGAACCTGAGCCGCCATGGCGATATGGGAGAACCTGCTATGTTGAAGCTGCCATTGGAGAACCTGCTCAAGTGAAGCTGCCATAGGAGAACGTGCTCAGTTGAAGCTGCCAGAGAACCTGCTCAAGTGAAGCTGCCAGAGAACCTGCTCAAGTGGCCAAGCCTGTGCTACAGCCATGCAGGCTGCTACAGCCAAACACTGTTATGAGCACAGATTTGGGGCGGCTGCACGGTTTTGGGATTGGGCGTGCAGCTGCGGAAGGAACCCCACCATTTAACAAGCAGCACACCACTCAGTTATCCAGCTGCCTGTCAGCCGAAACAGTTTTGGGACCGGAGGTCGGGCAGTTGCATGGCTCGTCCACAAGACAAGTGTTGGGAAACGGGTTGTCCAGATGGTGCAGTCTGTCACGGGGTAGCTGGGCAACGGCTGTAGGGCGGGGAGGTGCCAAGCACCCTTACTCCATGCACGAGTGAGATCACTGAGCTGTGTGACTGAACAGATGCTTAAAACCCTAAACCCTACACCCTAAACAGATGCACAGAGGCCATCAGTGGTGGGTTCCATGTGCATAGCTGCGGGGGTGGGTGAATCAGGATGCACCATTGATGTGCACCCACCAGCGAGGGGATACTTCAGGTAGAGGGTAGAGGGTGTTACACTCTACCCTGTCAGGTCGTTCATGACTTGTTCTGATCTGGGGCCATGCGCCGTGATTCCATTGACATGGGGCGCATGGTGCCACTGGGCTGGGCATGCTTCAGGGGGCGCTGCCATGCAGTAATTTTTTAGTGTGCTGTGCTTGCATGGGCAGCGGGGAGTGGGGCTCCAGCTTGGCCGGCCTGTGCCCAGTGCATCCTGGTGTTGCCGGGTTGTGAACCTTAGTTGTCGCGTTCGTTCACTTCACTAACCTGGCAGGCGCTGGTGAGGTTGTTTGTGGCCTTGCCTGGGCGCCTGGTGAGTGCAGGGCAGGAGTAAACGAACCAAGCTTCTTGTGGTGGTGCAGCTGCGGGGGTGCATCTGTGTGGGGTCAGCCGCCGGGTGCGGCTGCAGGGTGTGGTGTGGCGTAAAAGGCGGCTGGCGTTTCGAGCAGCCCCAGAGGTCTGTGCTGTGCCAGCCTGCGTAGCTGTGGCTGCCTTGCTGCTTTCTTGGGCTGATTGACGTTGAAACTGTGCGTTGAGAGTGTTGAGGCTGAACCCGCCATCAACCCTGCATGGTCAATTGGAAGGGTACATAAAGGTTGAAAGCTGCCACTGTCAGGTTACGACTATACTTGAACAGGATCTGTTCTATAGTTCGTACTCCTTGTCTGATTTCTCCAAATCTGACAAGCTTCTCTGGTCAGAAGACGAGAGAAAGGTCCCGTGCCTGAGCACGACGGGTTCTGGGGGCAGCTGCCAAGCGCTGCTTGGTGCGCCTCCGGTGGAAGACTGCGCGCTAGTGCCTCATTCCGCCTAGCGCTGGCACAGGACCAGGCAGATGGCCAGTCATTTCCTTCTTGCCTTTTGTTGCTTTGGCGGCGGTGGGCTAGGGTTCCGGCGGTGTGCATTTGGATCAGCGCCTTGAACTTTGCCGCAGCATGCTCGCCCTTGTGCTCGTTCAATTCACGCTTATCGGCTGCTGTCGGCTCTGATGTCACCCGTGCGGCATATCACGGAAGCTGTAATCAACCCGGCTGCTGGTCTACTTCCATTACGTTCATTCCACAGCAGCGCAGTCATGTTTGGGATGCAACTCACGCCCATGGCAAGGTGCATGGCACATGGTGCAGCATGGCATACAGCATAGGCTGCAGCATGCCTGAGCTTGCATGGTAGCAATTGGGTCAGCCCCATGGATCCCTCTTACATGTTTGGTGCACAATACCATACGCAGGCGAAGCAGCACCCAACCTCATACACGCACCACAGCACGAAAGCAAGGAAATGCAATGGAAGGAAAACGGGGCAGACTGCAGCGTGGGGGTGTTCCAGGACCCTGGTCACATGCTGCAAAACAAAACCAGTAATGCTGCTGGTGTACGGGTCATTGGCGGTAGCAGCGCATAGCAGGTGCGTATCTGCTATGGGTGCTGCCTCCTGCGTCTCATGCTACAATCAGGTCCATGGCTAACTTCTGTCTATGGGAATGGGATGCCCCCTTCACCATTCCCACCACGGTGCATCGGCCAGGTGTGCTTGAAGTGGGCTTAAGGTGATGGCGCCTGAGGCTGAATGTAACAACAACAACAACACCTTCTTGAGGTGATGTGAGCGCACTGCACCTACCCGCTGCATGCATCAGCCCCTTCCAGCGCCTCTCTTCCCTCCAGTGTAACGACCCTCATTCATTGCAGCGCTGCTGACTCAGTCAGCCCAAGCACACACGCGTGCATCTACTCCTCCAGAACTGCCAACTCAGAACGCATTACATGAGCCTCCCTCCAGTCCAGAGGAGCACTGGGGCAAGTGCGTGGTGCAGCTAAGGTAGCTCCCGACGTATGATTGGGCCTGCTTGACCCTCCAGTCCACACCCGCTCATTCATTCAGCACACGCGCACACGCCTGCTAAACCCTCCAGTCCACACCCGCTCAATCAGTCAGCACATGCGCACAGTGATTGTCCCCCAGTCCACACCCGCTCACTCTGCCAGCTCATTCAGCCATCTCAGCCATTCAGCTCATTCGGTCAGCACACGCGCACACGCGCACACCCCTCCAGTCCCGCTGATGCTCGTGGCTGGCAGCATGAACCACAGCCAGTGAGACAGGTCGTGCATGAGACCACTAGTACTGAAGTACACCTCACTGTATTGTAGTACACCTCATGCAGCGGCAGGCAGCACCCAGGTGCAAGCCCACCTAGAAGCCCTTGACTGGCTTACGGAGCAGCCCATCCATCCCCCACAGCCGCCGCCTCTAATGTGTGCGTGCATGCGTCTAACCTGCACTTGTCATGCGTGTGTGCATGCGCCTACCCTACCAGCGCCGCCAACTTTCATGTGGGTGTGCGTGAGTCTAGCCCTCCACTTGTCATGCGTGTGTAATTCTAATCCATATGTTACAACATTGGTTATTTTCTACAACGTTGGTTATATCCTACAAATCACAAAGACATCAGGTGCGTGCGTCTACCCCTCCAGCGCCGCCAGCCTCTGCTCTGCCGACCGCAGTTCAATAGTTCGCGCGCGCAGCTGCGCACGCAGCGTGGCGGCGTGCAGCAGCGAAGCCTTGGTGTCCACCTCTAGGGTGGCCAGGCGTGCGGGGACGTCTGTAGGGGTGCAGGTGGTGATCTGGTCCCAGCTGTGCTGTATGCTCGTGGGCACCCACGCCCCTGCAGCCTGGGCCGCACCCACTTGCCTGCGGCCAAGTCAGGAGCAACGTCCCAAGCATCATGCACTGAACAGCGAGACTATAATACTAGGGTTCATAATCATACAGTAGTCGTGTACAATAGTTCATATTCTTCATAACCCACAGTTTCTGAGTGTTCTGTTAGTATGTACACCGGGGTCACCGCACCGCACGTCATTATGCAGTAATCACTTAGATTGCTAGGGTTCATGTACCACCTAGCACACAAACTGCGGCCTCTGCAAATGTGGGGGCAGTACGAGGCAGGCGCACCTTCAAGCAGGTCATCATGCACTCATTTTTTTCACTCATCTGCCACTCATCTGTCACTCATCTGTCAGGGAGGGCGTTGCTGTAGGCGCTGCTGCTTCGCAGATGTACAGACACAGGTGTCGAGGCTGGCAGCTAGAGACAGCTGGCCAGCTGAACCCTAAACCCAGAACGCTCTTGGCTTAAACCCCAAACCCTAATGGCCTAAACCCTGAAAACTGACGACCTAAACTTTAAACGGTTGTTCTGCACCCACAGACCCCATTCAGCAGACCCAGCGAACTTACTGCATGCGCTGGAGGTTTAGGGCCTCAGCAGCCATGGCCTTGCGCCGTGCATTCTCTTTGCTGATGTCGGCCGCCAGCTGTGCCACGCTACGCTGGAGCGACTGCGCACGTCAGGCATCACATATGGGCATGCCATTCGTGCATGATGTGCCGGGTGCTGCAAGATGTGCCAGGTGCTGCAAGAGATCTTCCGCTTCATGCCCCATGCACATGCCCAGCCACCAGTGGCTCTCTGGTAGCGGCCACACATCTGACATGGCTGCCTTGCCCAGCTCTACACCTGTCAGCAGCCTGCCGTCTGACCTGACCGCTGATGTGGCGTCTGACTGCAGTCTGACGGGCGTGTTCAAGGCCACAGCACCTGTCAGCAGCCTGCCACCCATCACGAAGGTTACCCTTTGCTCCCCACCCACCGCAACAACGCTGCGTGTCTGTGTTGCTGACCTATTCTTAAGAGTAATAAGAGTAGTCACAGTGAAGTATTACTCTCTGCTCTCAACCCACCGCAACGGCGCTGCGTGTCTGTTATGGTGACCTATTTCTAAGAGTAACAAGAGTATTAAGAGTGAAGTATAACTCTTCGTTCCTCACCCACCGCAACGACGCTGCGTGCGCGCAGTAGCTTCACCTTGCGTTCCAACCGCTGCTCTCGCGCCACCGTGGTGTACCTGCAGCCACCATCCCATACTGGCAGTTCAGGGTTTAGGGCTTAGGGTTTAGTGCTTAGGGTTTAAGGTTTAGGGATCAGGGTTTAGGGTTTAGGGATCAGGGTTTAGGGTTCAGGTTTTAAGGTTTAGGGTTTAGGGTGTGGGTGCTTGTGGCACGTGCAGGCAGGTGCGGCCAGGGTGTGGCGCCTGTAAGTGGCCCACCCACTTCATGCATGCACTGCAGCAAACGCAGGTGCGTGACTGTGTGTTGCCCCCATGGCATTGTGCGCTTTGCAGCCCGTCCGATGTGCCATGCAGCGTCACCGCACAATGTTTTCTTTGCTTTTTTTGTGATGATATGCCATGCTGTGTGTGCCCACACAGCCGCCCGGGGTACACTCGTACTTCTGTGTCCGCTGACCATGTGTCCGCTGTGTGCGGCTGCGCGCTGTGGCCCTTGAAAGAGGAGGAGGAGGAGGCGGAGCGGGAGGAGGAGGGCGGGGAGGGGGAGGAGGAGGAGGGCTGGGGCGGGGAGGGGTGTGCTGCCTGGAAGCGTGGCAGCCGCCACTGCATGGGGCATGCACATGAGGCATGTGACCGCTGCCACCCACAGCCTCACACCCGGACCTGTGTGAGCAACCCAGCTCGGCTTGATACCATACTTATTATCCCCACCCGTTTTTGAGTATTGCCACCCACAGCCTCACACTCAGATCGTGTGAGCAACCCAGCTTGTCTTGATATCCCCGCCCATACTGAATAATGCCACTCACAGCCTCACACCCAAATTGTGTGAGCATCCCAGCTCGTCTTGATATCCCCGCCCATATTGAATAATGCCACCACAGTCTCACTCTCAGACTGTGTGATCACACTTAGATTGTGCGAGCAACCCAGCTCGTCGTGATACTTGATACCCCCACCCGTAGTTGGTTCTGGCACCTGTACAGCTGTACTGTACAGCCTCACAGGGCTCACACCCACTCCCCCACCCACCTGTCCTGGTACAGCTTTACTGTACAGCCTCACACTGCTCCCCCCACACACACACCTTTCCTGGTACAGCTTGCGCCACCCGCCGGCTGCTGCAGCAGGGGCCCAGCGCGGCGCCTGCCCCGGGAACTTGGCCGCCACAAAGTGTGCGTGCCACACCGCCTCACACTGGCACATCACCACTGCAGGCGCAGGAATAGGAAATATAGGACATCACGGGGAGATCATCAGTGGCAGGAAAAGTGAGGGGGGCATGGCTGTTTGCATGCTTGCTGGTCGGCTGGTGCAGGGCAGCGAATGACGCGGGGTGGTGGTTCTTGATGACTTCAGTTGGGGTTGCATGCTTGAATCCGGATGTTGCATGCTTGAATCCGGATGTTGCATGTTTGTGATGCGGCAGGGACATGATTGAGCAGGGACCAAGCCTAAAGGGGGGTCAGCATGTGTGCCCACAAGCGCGCACAGTGATTGCAAGGGGTTTATGCGTGCATGCACGCGTGCCATGCATCCATGCGTTGCACCACTGGGACCATGACGCATGCTCACCCTGATGCATGCGTTTGCACGTGCGCGACAGTCGCAGCATGTCCTCCACAGCCAGATGCTTGCACACCAGCACCAGAAGCTCATCGTTTAAGTCCCTGATCCGCACTCTGGGTTCCCCATCTTCTAGCATGGTCGGAGCAAGAAGGCTTGTCTACCGTTCAAGGCATGTTATACCATGACAAATAAATTTAAGGAATTGAAACTGCAGGTTTATTGCGCGGGAGGTAGGCAAGGCCAAAACCCTGGCTGGGTCACTGGGTTTGGGGTGTACTCGTAGTGCGCACCCCAGCGATGCGCCTGATCGAGAGAACGGCATGCCAAAAGGGGCCTTTCAGCTCGCTTTGACGCCAGCATGATGACTTGACCTGTTGAGCTCCGCAACAGTTTACTGACTTGACTGGAAGCACGCTGAACAGCGGTACAGCTGCTTCACAGGCAACAACTCGACCAATTTTTCACAAAGACACGATGCAGCGCACCATTGCCAGCACCAGGCACGCCCAGGGCGTGTCATTGCAAACAAACAGGCGTTTCACACTGGTGAGCAGCTTGCGCTGTCGGTCTGTCCCTGGCTGTTAATGGTTTGTTAACAAGCTTGACCCGGAGCATCAATTGTGCCCTGTCGCAACCTTTCGCAGGTGCTGCGCTCGCATAGCTCGCGGGGTGTGGCAGCAGCAAGCAGCGCACAACATGTCCTGCCTGCACCCACATTCAAAACCGTACCACACTCCGCGAGCTGGGGCCCGCAGGGCGCCGGCCCGCAGCCATCGCTAACCGTGCACGACATTATGACCGGCTTGGCGCTGCCAGAGGCGCTGGAAGAAGGCCTGCATGGGCAGCATGGCATGGGCTCTGGCTTGCCATGGCTGGATGCGTTGCTCTTGTGGGTGGATGGCATGCGTGCACAGCTGCTGGCCACGCTGCAGGCCTGCATGCGAGCCCTGGGGCTGGCTAAGAGCGAACTTCCACAACAGCAGCAGCAGCAGCCTGCACAAGCCGCCCCAAGCAGCGCCTCACTCCCCACTGCTGCGCCTGCTCACACCCGTTCCCCTGCCCACGCTCCCGTCTCCACCACCTCTGAGCAGCAGCAGCTGCAGCACCACCAGCAACACCAGTACCAACACCAGAACCAGCAGCACCAGCACCAGCAGTCACACCAGCACCAGCACCAGCACCAGCACCACCACCCCCCGCACCACTCCGCCCCACCCGCCTCCTTCACCCCCCCC
>QAXD01000012.1:529582-544106 GCA_004335575.1 Haematococcus sp. NG2 | reverse complement strand
GGACGCGTGCGGACGTGGAGTGGCTTGCCAAATCAGGCGCTCTCGCGGTGTACAAGTGATGCGGGCCGTGTGGCTTGCCAAATCAGGCGCTCTCGCGGTGTACAAGTGATGCGCCATGCGTCACGTCCATGCGGCACGCGCCACAGCATGGGTCGGCGGCAGCATTTGTTGAGGCGTGAGGGCAGTGCAGGACTGTGTGAGTGGAGCTCCGGGGGAGGAGAAGGGAGGGGGGAGGGGGAGGAACATGTCAAACAAACAAACAAAACAGACAAACAAGGGGGAGGGGGAGGCACAGCCAGCCCCTCGTGATCTACTGATCTTGTTCATGGGGTGCGGCCAGACTGGCCACACACAGCCTGTGAAGGAGATCAGCCATGGGTGCATCTTCTGCCGGTTGTTAAGGCCAGCAGGGCACTGCACACCAATGAGAAGTTCATGAGTGTTTGGCACGAAGCGGCAGCCACAGAGGAATTCAAGAGTACTGCTGTTGGGTGATTGCTTGCGTGGAGCGGCTGACGTGTGCGTGGCGCAGCAGCGTGTTTTGATTGAGGGCAGGAGGGCCAGTTCAGCTTGAGGCCTTGAGCACTTTTGTTGTTGCAATCAACACCTGGGTTAGTTGTCTATCCTAGCAACCCCTTGTGTGGTGGTTCACGGCAATTTTTGATCTAATACTTTACTACGTTTGCTTGTTGGATCTGTGCATGTGGTCAACAATCGGGGAAACAGTGCGGTGTGTGGTCATCGCCATGATGGCTCACCTGTTTGTGCGGTGGTGGTACATGCTGCCGAGTACTGGCAGCTGTGCTGGTGTAAAGCTCCGTGCAGAGTGTCATGCCCTTCGTTGAAGCAGCCAATCAAGCAGCTCAGCGTTCCACTGCCTGCGCTGCACACTGACGCCAGCTGCACCCACACCATGCACGGTGCATGGGCGAGGTGGCTGTCTAGTAATGATTGTATTGGTTGACTTGCAGGGGTTTCCATGTTGACTGGCGTGCATTGGCTGCTCGGAACCAGCACGCATGGTCCGCATCCGCGCTTGAGCCCCCCCGGGCGCGTGTGCGCGGATTTCAAGGGTCCAAAAAGTGCAAGCGGGCCAGCTTCCTTCACCTTCCTCAACATATCACGAAGGTGGGGGTAGGTCCTAGTCACAGTCTGAGACTGGCCAGTATTACAGCGCTTCTCTAACAAGCGTCTTGCAGAATTCTGAGCCCAGTTCAACCTTTTAGGTTTTCGCCCAAGCTGCCTGTGAACACGGCCAGTCGGACGCAGGCACCCCCCTGAGACACGCGAGTCAGGCAGGCCCAGGCAGGGCTGCGTCAAAATGGCAGCCGAGGACTTGGTGGGTGGTCGGGTCTGGCCGGTGCAGCCAGTACTAATGCAACAGCATCAGCCCTGACATTCGCCTTCTTGGCCGCGCACACAGGACTGGATGGGATGGACCGTGATCATCACGGTCATCATCGCGCTGCTCATCATGGCCACTGACCTGGTGCGGGGCTGGTGTCGGAGGAAGTCATCACCCGGCCAGCCAACCGTAACAGCATGGTCGCAGAGCAGCTGCAGCGGCCACGCGCATTAGTAACCTAATTATGGGTCGATCAGGGGCTTCGTTCACGCTGAAGTTGGGCCTGCACCGGGTCCTGCCTGCTGCTGGGCACTACTACTGCCAACCCACGCCCATGCACCTCCACCGCTGTGCAGGTTGGCCCAGACCTTGTTTTCTCAGTTCTTCTGGCATTCTACGTCGCATCTGGCATCCTCACCGGTGCGCGCCAGCCTGCTTGCATGGGGCTGCAGCCCTTGCATGGTGGTTGCAAGCACCCCTGTGATGGCCACGGCAGTGCTTGCTGCCCGTGTCTCAGACGGGATGCATGATGCAGCTGGCATGCACCCTCACATGAACCGCAAACCCTGCAACACACGCACCCCTGCCTGTGCGCCTGCAGTCGCGAAAGCGAGTGCGAACTACGGCAACTCGGGCCTCTTAACAGTCATCATGTTATATTTAGTAGCAGAAGGTGCGTACGGGTCACGAACGACCACAGCTGCTGGCACAACCCACCCACCACCCACCACAGCACCTGGCCGCTCAGACCTGTCCTCTGTATGTGCCCCATGGCCCAGCCCCCGAACCCCTCCCCTGATCATATGCACGCATGCGGAAGTTGAACGGACCACGGGTCCCAGCCAGCAGCCACAGCTGTGACTGTGAGCCTCACTCATGCACCTGTGAGGGACCTGCAACCCAAATGAGCCCAACCCAACCCAATCCACACCACACCCACCCACATGCACAGCGGCCATGTACAGTAGGGCCCTGCTGTATGGCCATGTACAGCACAAACACCCAATCCACACCCACCCACCGGACATATCATACCCCACATCATGGTTACGTACACCCGCAGGTATATACCAGACAGGAGGGTTAGAGTCGGTCATGGTCTTCATCCTCGGCCGCTCCCGCTCGCCCTTCTGGGCCAACGTGCGCATGATGATCCCCACCATGGTGCTGTCCGCCTTCCTCAACAACACTCCCGTCGTGTCCCTGCTCACCCCCATCCTCATCTCATGGGCGCGCCGCACCGGTGTGCCGGCCAAGAAGGTGCGTGCGCCCTGCACTATTAATAATAACACGGCGTTTCACAGATGTTTCTGCATGCCGGATATGCCTAGGTAATAGTTCTGAACACTGCGAGCTGCCCCAATACAGCACCTAGCACCTGTTCGCCGTGTCTCTCTGCTCCCTTTCCAGCCAAATGCACAACTGATCTCGCCTCCCATCCAAACGCACACCTGATCCCCTCTCCCATCCCAACGCGCGCGCAACCGATCGACGCCCACACGCACGCGCACGTCGTGACCACACAGGTGCTCATCCCCCTGTCCTACGCGTCAGTGCTGGGTGGCACCTGCACCCTCATCGGCACCTCCACCAACCTGGTCATCTCCGGCCAGCAGACGTCGCGCTACGAGCGGCTGAAGCGGTTCGAGGACGCGCAGTTCCGCATCTTCGACATCGCGCCCTACGGTGGGTGATAATCATCATAATAATAAATACTATATACCGTAATTACAGTACTATCATCTAATAAATACTAGCTAATAAACCAATAATAATAGTAATAATAATAATTTCTAAGTGAGTAATAATAGTAATAGTAGTATTAATAAATACTAACATGGTAGGAGCCCGCATGCTTTTGTTACTATTACATGCATTCTTACATTCTTACGTTGTGATTTGTACTGCCCCCATGTGGGTACTATTTGTACTGCCCCCATGTGCACTGTATGCCGGTACGGCAGTACACATCCGCGCCCTGCTGGGATGGATGGTCGGCATTCCAGAGATGCTCAGGATGTTCAGGAGATGCTCAGTGCTGACACGTCGTTCTACTTGTGATGTGCATTTTATAACTCGTGGACAACCCCATCTTCATTATTAGTTACAATCCATAAGCCCACTGTGCACCACAGTGCACCACACCGCGCTGCTGCCGCCCCGCACGGTGCAAACCCTAAACCCTAAGCCCCAAACCTTAAACCCTAAGCCCTGAACCCTAAGCCCCAAACCATAAACCATAAACCCTAAACCCTGAACCCCAAACCCTCAACCCTAAACCCTAAACCCTAAACTCCCGCCCCGCACGCAGGCGTGCCGTACGCGCTGTGGGGCTTCCTCTTCGTCATCCTCACCGAGCGCTGGCTGCTCCCCGGCAACTCGTCCCGCTTCGCCAAGGACATCCTCATGGCGCTGCGCGTGGGCCCCGACTGCCCCGTGCGCGGCAAGGCCATCCTGGACACCGGCCTGCACCGCCTGCACGGCGCGCAGCTCGTGGCCCTGGCCCGCAACGGCGTCTTCGCCGCCGCCCCCTCGCCCAAGCTCACGCTCGACGAGGGCGACGTGCTGTACTTTGCCGGCGAGGTGGACACCATCCTGTTCCAGTGAGTGTGTGATCGGCAGTACAGGATTGGCAGTACAGGATCGGCAGTACATGATGCGCAGTACGTGATCGGCAGCACGTGATAAGCAGTACATGATACGCAGTACATGAGCGACAGTATTGTCAGTACATGATGCGCAGTACAGGATCGGCAGTACATGACATGCAGTGCATGATAAGCAGTACATGACCAGCATTATGTGATCAGCAGTGCATGATAGATCAGCGGTACCTTGTAGTGCTGGGCACTACAGTTCTGAAGCAGCGCAGGGAACAGCAGTGCATCTTGCTTCAGTTGGCAGTACAGTGTGTGGTGACTGTTGGCGCTGACAGGCGCCGTGTGGCAGTACAAACACACCTGGCAGTACATGGCATTTCTCAGCAGTACAGCGCATTCAGCAGTACAGCTTATCCATGATACATAGCACTACTGTATGGCAGTACAGCACACCTGTGCTGCACTGCGATACAGTGCCTACCTGCATGCCGTGCTGATCACCACCATGTTCCTTGCTCCCCTTCCCTTTCACACCATGAATCACCCCTTCCAAACCCATTCATCACCACCCTTCGCCTGACTCCTCCTTGCTCGCAGCGGCGAGGACTCAGGTCTCACTCTTGTGAGCCATGAGAGTGAGGACCGCGGCTATGCAGCTGAGGTGAACGGGGTCCTCACCACCACCTTCAACAAGCTGACCCAGGTGTGTGAGCCATGCTACACTAGCTGGACAGGTGCACCATGCATTGTTATTGTATGTGTTGTCATCGCTGTATTGGCGTTGTTATTATTAGGGCCACAGGCGCCACAGCTGCATCCCTCCGTTGCACCACTCATCCTGCGCATCACGCACCCTGGACGTGCTGCTCCCTGCTGCTTCACCTACCTGCTGTGCAACCCGACACCTGTCCCACACCCTGCCCCACCAACAAACCACACCCAGCCTACACCCTGCCCCACATTCACAAACCCACCCGCTCACACGCACCCCCCGCCAACAAACACCTACCCCACACTCACGACCAGACTCACAACCACACCCTGCCCCACACCCTGCCCCACCAACAATCACCCGCCCCATACCCTACCCCATCAACAAACCACACCCTGCCCCACACCCTGCCTCACACCCTGCCCCACCAACAAACCACACCCTGCCCCACACCCTGCCCCACCAACAAACCACACCCTGCCCCACCAACAAACCACACCTTACTCCACACTCATAACCGCACTCGCTCACCCGCACTTCCCCCCCGCTCCCCTGTCCCACCCATAATCACCTGCTCCACGTCCTGCCCCACCAACAGCCACCAACATACACACGCGGCCCCCGCCACACAAAAACCCCCCGCAGGTGCACGTCGCGGCCGACTCGCCCCTCATCGGGCAGCGCATCGGCGCGTCCCGGGAGCTGAAGGAGCGGTACGGGCTGCGCGTGCTGGGCTACCAGCGCACGGCGGGGCAGCCCGACGTGAAGCTGGCCGACTACGTGCTGAAGGCGGGCGACGTGCTGATCGCCGACGCGGGCACGGGCACCGACTTCACCGCCAAGGAGTTCACGCTCGCGTTCGACAGGGCGCACCTGCTGAAGGACGCGCTGGCCAAGGAGTTCATGGTGGCGTACCGCGTCGTGGACCGGAACGTGGCGGGCAAGACGGTGTCGGGTGCGGGCCTGCGGGGCATCCCCGGCCTGGCCGTCACCGCGGTGGACTCGGCGGCGGGCAAGCGTCACGAGCCGGTGGACCACGAGCTGGTGCTGCAGGTGGGCTGTGGTCTTTATTAATTATTAATTTATTATTATTGCAGTGGTCTTCATAATAGCAGGGACACTAATAATAACGATGTGGAGGTGTCTCCTGGAAGCATCTGGGGTTGTTCCGCGGCCTCCCCTTGATCCACGCCTGTCAATGGGCATAGCTTTGTTTGTTTGTTTGTTTGTTTGTTTGTTTGTTTGTTTGTTTGTTTGTCTGTTTGTCTGTTTGTCTGTTTGTCTGTTTGTCTGTTTGTCTGTTTGTCTGTTTGTCTGTTTGTTTGTTTGTTTGTTCACACTCACACTCACATTGACACTCACACTCACTACTCACACTCACATTGACACTCTCGCGCTCACTGTATTCCTGCGCCTGACGCGGTCCCCACGCACCCCCAGGTGGGCGATGTGCTGTGGATCCTGGCCGACCTGCAGGGCGTCGTGTTCCTGAACAAGTTCCCTGGGCTGGCGCTGGTGGAGGACGCACACGTGGAGCGGACGGGGGTGAACATCCTGTACCGCAAGATCTCGCAGGCCGTGGTGTCCAAGCACTCTGCGCTGGTGGGCAAGACGGTTGTGACCGCCCGCTTCCGCAGAAAGTATAAGGCGGCCGTGATCGGGTGGCACCGGGAGGAGACGCGGACGCCGCTCGCGCCCAAGGACCTGGTCATCCAGGCGGGCGACGTGCTGCTGATCATGGGGTCCGAGACGTTCGCCAAGGACAACCACCACGACCGCAACTTCATCATGATCGACGACGTGCCCAACTCCAACCCGCCCAAAAAGTCCAAGGCCCCCATCGCCATCTTCCTCGGCCTCGCCATGATCACGACCCAGATCGCGCCGGGCGTGCAGAACAAGGAGTGGGTCAACCTGTGGCCGTGCTCGGTGCTGACGTGGGGCCTCATGCTTCTGACGGGCTGCATGTCGGGCGACGACGCGCGCCGCTCCATCCTTTGGGACGTCTACCTGTGCATCGCCGCCGCGTTCGGCGTCTCCAACGCGATGGAGGGCACGGGCGTGGCCAACGAGTTCGCGCAGCTCTTCATCTCCATCGCGCGCAACATCGGCACCGAGGGCGCAGGCCTCACCGCCATCTACATCGCCACCGCGCTGCTGTCCGAGATCCTCACCAACAACGCCGCCGGCGCCATCATGTGAGTGCAAGGCTAAGGGGTGTTACACTCTGGAGAGCGCGACAGGCACGACTCAGCAACCGCCCATCCACAGCAAGTGTGGGATGGACGGCCCCCGCGCGTGCGCACCATGACCTGGGTGTCAGCACACCATGGTCTGCACATGATCTGGCCTTGCACATGACCTGATGCTGCATAGGATCTGGCCTTGCACATGATCTGGCCTTGCACATGATCTGACGTTGCACATGATCTGAACCGCCACCTGGGCTGGCTCCTCACATCAGTCCCACCTGGCACAGCCACTGGCTGATCGTTTCCAGCCTAGGGTTTCCAGCACTGCTACCTTCCAGTGCTGCTGCACACGTGCGCCTGACCTGCCCTCCAGACCCTTGCAAACCCTGAACCCCAAACCCCTAGAACCCTAACCCATAGAACCCTGAACCCCTAGACCCTAAACACCTAGAACCCTAAACCCTAAACCCCCAGAACCCTAAACTCTAAACCCTTGCCCTATTGCTGATCTGGCACCTGACAACCTGATCCGGCACCTGGTGACCTGGCACCCCAGGTACCCCATCGCCGCCGTGGCCGGCGACACGCTGGGCATCGACCCGCGCAAGATGTCCGCCGCCATCATGCTCGGCGCCTCCGCGGGCTTCATCAACCCCTTCTCCTACCAGTGCAACCTCATGGTGTACACCGCGGGCAACTACCGCACGCTGGAGTTTGCCAAGATCGGCGCCCCCTTCCAGGTCTACCTCCTCATCGTGTCGGGTAAGCACAATAATAATAATAATGATAATAATAATAACAGTTACAATGTCTGGTAAGAAGCATGTGTGAAATAGCCGCGTTGTTGTTATCCTGTCTGAGGAGTGCACCTGCTGGTGGGGGGCACCTGCTGGGCACCCTCCCTCAACACACGCCTGGCAAGCAGGAGGGTGTAGACAACGTGCCTTACTCAAAACTTAGGCTGACTGACTGACTGACCGACTGACTCACTGACTGACTGACTTTCACCCCCGCGCAGCCTTCATCCTGCACTTCATGGACGACTGGCATGTGGTGTGGATCGTGTCGTGGGTGGCCGTGGCCGCCGTGATCACCATCCCCGCGCTGTGGGCGGCCGTGCCCGAGCGCTTCAAGCTGCCTCTGGAGGATAAGCTGGGCCGCGCGAGCTCCTCCTTCAAGCGTGTCATCACCTTTGGCCGCTACAAGGGCGCCCAGGACCTGCCCACGCTGCGCTCGGACTCGTTCGGCAACAACGGCGGTCACACCTCCCGCTCCTCCTCCACGGATGGGGCTGCCAAGCCCGCCAAGATCTAGACCCAGATCTGGGACTCTGGATCTGGTTTCAGGCCTGGATCTAGTAGGCTAGGATCTGGATCCTAGGGATCTGAATCCCTGAGATCTGGACCCCAGGGATCTGGATCAAGATCTGGAGGATCCCGGATGGGTGCGTGACCTGACTTTTGTCTCCAGGTGTGTGCTGGGGAGATGTTGGGTCCTGGGCCTACCTGATCTTAGACAGCACTGCTTGCTGCCTGACATACAGTGATCCACCTTGGAATGATTGGGTGGGGTGCATGGGAGAGGCCTGCCAAGGTGTGCACGCCACAAGCATGCATACTGGGCGCATATGGAAGCAACATGCCCACAAACAAGCGAAGGCACGTGGGCTGTTGCGCAAAGGATGTGGCTGTTCTGTTGAGGGGGGAGTGTGCAGGTGATGGTGGCTGTATGTGGCGTGTGCTCACTGTAGATCATCCCTCACACTTGCAGCGGCACCAATAGCCAGCAGCTGTGCTGCATATGCATTGTGGGGTTGGTGGGCAGGCCAGGCGGATGGGGTTCCAGTGCACGCCCCTGTGTATTTCCAGGTGGCAGTGATAGATGCTCTGGATCTGCCTAGCGCCACAGGCGCCACACCTCCAGACATAAAGTTGAGGCTGTCTAGCTGATGGATGGCTGTGCAACACTAGCAGGAGGGGTTGCAATGCTGAACATGTGCATAAACTATTGTGTGTTGTTTTAGTGCTCTGGGCAATGTCCTCGCTGAGCTGGTGCACCCACCTCCTTTTATGCATTGGTTGGGTCTGGCCGGGAATAGCAATCCCTATTCAGCAGCTGCCTGTGGCTGCTATCACAAGGAAAGCATTGACCTTTGTATTGTGTGATTATTATTTTTTGTGCTAAGTCGATCTGGGATCTGGCTGGATGGACAATGTCACGTGATTGTGCATTGTGGCACCAACTGGCTGGTACCCTGACCTTGTTTCGAAAACTGCAGAATGAATGCCGAAGAGTGCTGTTGACCATGTTCTATCCATGATCTGCACTGAACTGCCGCTGCGAATGAAGTGTTGTAATGCATATGTACCCAGTTCTTCATGTGCCATCCAGCCCGTCCAGGCGCAGCAAACCTAAACCCTAAACCCCCTTAAACCCCTAAACCCTAAGGGCCTGCTGCGGGCACAGTCAGTTACCCTCTTTGCTGAGCAGCACAACTGGCAGCTTGAGTCTTTAGTTGATGTGTGCAGTAGGAGCTTCACGCCGTGTTATTATTACTAGTAGTAGGAGCTTCTCCTGCTGAGCCAGAGCTGTTACACAAACCCAGTGTTTCTGCCGGCTGAAATGGCACAGCAAAAGCCTGAGTCTGAGGCTGCAGGAAGTTCTTGAAACTGTGCAAGGAGCTTGACAGGATATGCATCTAGACAGGCCATCCAGTGCTTGCACCAGCGCCGCCACCACAGTCATGAGCGCAGAGCAGCAGAGAAGCTTTGGGAGTATGAGCTCATAAGCTACAACTGCAATGTTATTATTGATATTATTACAACTGCAAAGGTTATCAACGTGGAGGAGGGCCAGTGCCCAGTAGGGTGCGAAGTCTTGGAACTCATTCAGACCCACAACTCATCGGCGTGCACAGTGGCACTATCGTTGGTCCAAAACCTGTAGCATGTTTTTTATGTGTGGGCTGCAGGTCAGCAAGCAGCGCGTGGCCTGAAAGCCATCCAGCTCTGTACGTGGCAATTGAGCACTGCTGTGAAACAACATCGCTAGGGACGGCCTGGCACGCATACGCCGCCATGGTCCATCCAGTTAGGCAGCATGAGGGCGGCCTGCTGCTATGCCTCCCTGCAAACAGCCCGACTCTGGTGACTACTGTTCACAGCTGGCCCGCTACGTGCCGTGCTTCATTGCGGGACACCCCACAGATGCGCGCAATTGGTGCATTGGGACCCCACTGCCTTTGGCTCTCACGGCAAAGTGCACCGGCAGCCCCAGGCTGGCTCAGGCTTGTCATGGCGGTGTTGCGCGCTTCAGGCCAGTCACACTGCATGACGGCACAAGAACCCTAGGACTTCCGTTCACGCTCCAAAGTTGTATTAGATTATTAAGAGGGCGAGGGAGTCGCGCGGGCCCCCACCTTTGATGCACGCCTAAAAGCTTCATGTCTACTAAGAAGCGCGAGGTTGAAGACACCCACGACGAGGCACCTCAAAAGAAGCTTAAGATGAACGGCGCAGGCGTGGGAGATATGGAGATTGATGAGAACCTACACAGCCGGCAGCTGGCCGTGTATGGGCGTGAGGTGATGAAGCGCATGGCCGCTTCCTCAGTCTTGATCAGTGGCGCTAACGGACTGGGCGTGGAAATTGGTGGGTGGTGATCTGGGTGCAAGATCACGCGGAACGTCCAGAACCCCACTCATAAACGCAGCAACCGAACACCTGCAGCCAAGAACGTCATTTTGGCTGGAGTGCGTGCCGTGACCGTCCACGACAAGAAGGCTACCACCAGGAGCGACCTTGGTGCCCAATTTTACCTCACTGAGGAGGACGTGGGCAAGAACCGCGCTGACGCATGTAAGGACAAGCTGCAGGAGCTGAACACTGCTGTGGCTGTGAGCTCTTCCTCCACAGACCTGACTGAGGACTTCCTAAAGCAGTTCCAGGTGTGTAGTTGGCAGCCTAGATGTTCGAATGCTTTGCAGCTCCCGTGATGGGATCGCTAGGTGTGCATGGGCATGCATGCGTTGCATGGCACATGGCTCAGCACATGTCCTGGAATCAGGCCTGGTGGGGTTTGGCCTGCCTGGTTTCACGTGCGTGCCGATATGAAACGCTGCAGGTCGTTGTATTGACGGATTCAACGCTTGAGGAGGCGAAGCGTATTGATGCGTACTGCCACGCCCACAACATCGCCTTCATTCGGGCCCAGGCCCGTGGCGTGTTCGCCAGCGTGTTCACAGATTTCGGCAGCAACTTCACCGTCATCGATGTCGACGGTGTGTGTGTGTGTGCGGGCTGTCACATGCAGCTGTGCTGTGCATGCTTTGGCCCATGGATGGGTGCCAGCTGGAGCTGGTGCTGCAGCTGTGGGGCACACTCCATGCTGCACTTTTTTTTCGGGTTCAGGAACACTCTGGTCTGAAGTTTGAGTCGCGATGTACGTGCATGTGGTGTGTGCCGGTAGGTGAGGAGCCCCACTCTGGCATTGTGGCATCCATCAGCGCCAGCAACCCGGCCATTGTCACCTGTGTGGAGGATGAGCGCTTGGAGTTCCAGGTGCGCATTTATTTTGTGTGTGTGTGCTGCGCATGCTCCGCACGCAGCCATACACACGCCAGCGCATGGCCGCTGCTTCCACGACCAGCATGGAGCACTGATGCATGTACTGTCGTTGCATGCTGGGCATGCGGAGCACACTCTCTGCACAGTCCCATGCATGCCTGGGAACTTTGGGCTGCAACTCAGCAGCGTGCAGTCTGGGCGCATTTTGTTGCATGAATTGCCACGCGTTTCCTCCAACTAGGCCTGTGTGCACTTGTGCCTCTTACCCTTGCCTATATTGGCTATATACCTCTGCCCTTATGGCCAATGACTGTTTGCACGCAACACACAGGATGGCGAGCTGGTCACATTTGCTGAGGTGGTGGGGATGACGCAGCTGAACAACCACAAGCCCATCCGCATCAAGAACTGCAAGGTGCGCACCGTCTGGGCGGCTGGGCAGGGGCCTGGGAGCCGCAGCCAGGTGGCTGGCTTCCGGACAGCTTCACAGCGGGTCGCACTCATGGGCGTCATGTAGGTCATGGAGCTGGTTTCACACACAGCTGGGGCCTTGGTACGGCATGTCAGCGCAGTGCAGACATATTCAGCGTAGCACAGGCAGAGGAGGGGGCTTCTGAAGTGGTGTAGCCCTAGGGCAAAATGATACTGGTGGTGGAGTGCTGGTGGTGGAGTTATGTGCTGCTGCTGCCCACGCTGACATAAAAGTCTGCGCTCTCACATCTCAGTCCATCATGGCCCAGGCCTGTGGTTAGAGTTCAGGGTTTTTAAGGATTTAGGGTTCAGGGAGTAGGGTTCAGGGTTCAGGGTAACTGATGACCTGGGGTTGCCTCCTGGCGTGGCTCTCGTGCTGTGCAGCCCCACTCCTTTGAGCTGGACCTGGACACCAGTGGGTTTGGGGAGTACGTGCGTGGTGGCATCGTGGCCCAGTGCAAGGAGCACAAGACGCTCAAGTGCGTTGTGTGGCGCCCGTACCTGCCTGGCCACGTGCGCATGTGCATGTCCTGAGATGGCTGTTGTGCAGCGCTTGCGTGTGTTGCTTGTGTGTCCATGCGGCTGTGCTGCACGGCATCGGTGCAAGGTTGTTGTTCGTTCGGGAAGGGAGCATGTGAGCGGGCCACCATGCAAAACCAGCATGAACGGGCAAGCGCTGGTTGCATGTGGAGCAAAGAGCAAATGTTTTGTTTGATGGGTTCTCCTCCACAAGGGGTTTTGGGATAGCGGGGTACAAACTAGAATGCTCGTGGCCCACACTATGCCTGGTTTGATGTGCCGCTTCTGCTGCTGCTGCTGCTGCTGCTGCTGCTGCTGCTGTACACTCAGGTTCAAGCCACTGAGCTCTGCGCTGACGGAGCCGGGCGAGTTCCTCATGACTGACTTTTCCAAGTTTGACCGCCCCGCGCAGCTGCACGTCGGCTTCCAGGCGCTGGATGCGTTTGAGGTGTGTGTGAGGGGTGGGGGGCGGAGGGCGGAGGGGGGGGGGGAGCAGGGTGGTGATGGATCATGCAGGGGCGTGCACGAAACACGGGGTGGTGTGTCACGCAGGTGACTGGATGGGACACAGTGCGGGTGGACCAAACAGGGTTCTGGGTGGGTGGACAAGGGGTGTGGGTCATGCAGGGCATTGACCGGGTGGTGGACAAGGGTTGATGGGGATCGGCTGAAACACTGTGTTGGTGAGCCAAGCAGGGCATCAAACGTGCTTGTAGGGATGGCGACCAGCTCTTGGAGGGTCGCAGTGGGGTGGGGTGTCAGGGGGTCTGTCTGGTTGTGTGGGCGATTGGTGACCATTGTCTGGCTCGTTTGTATGGCTGCATTCAGCACTGATCGTTCCCACCACCTGCGGAGACGGTGCTGCACACCACATGCTTTTTTTTACCTTATCGGTATATTCGTACAACTGCTGAGGCTGACATTGCTTGCTCTGCACATCAATCAGTGGGCGCGAGCAGCTGTGATCCCCGTGCACATTGCACAAGTTTCCTGTTGTGACTGTGCGCAGCCTCGCTGATCACATGTGTGGTTACCTGTTGTGACTATGCGCAACCTCGCTGATTACATGTGTGGTTACCTGTTGTAACCATGAGCAACCTCGCTGATTACATGTGTGGCACATGTGTGGTACTGATTACATGTGTGGTGATTACATGTGTGGTGATGCGTGGGCGCAGGCGGAGAAGGGCCACGCGTATTTCAGTTTAGACTGCACCCTCTGTTTTAACTATGAGCAACCTCGCTGATTACATGTGTGGTTGTATTTGGGCGCAGGCAGAGAAGGGCCACGCGCCCCGCCCCGCCAACGCGGAGGATGCCGACCGCGTGATTGCCCTGGCCAAGGTGCGGCCCCAGAGGAATCGGACCTCTGAGGAAACCGTAAACCCTAAGCCCCTCAACCCTAAACCCTAAACCCTGAATGCGCAGGAAACGCACCTCCAAAGAGAAGCACATGCGGAATGTGTCACACAGGATGTGTTGCCTTGTGCATGCAATCAGGACTCAAAACCTGAGGCAGGCTGGCTGGGCTGTGGGCTGCCTGGGCTGACATGATGCCGCTCCAGTCAGTCCTTCGCATGCCACAATCCACTCCTGGCCATGCCAATATGTATGCCATTCCAAAAACCACACCACCCGCCACACCCCACGAAACACACACCGCACGCCACACACCGCACGCCACACACCGCACGCCGCACACCCCCAGCACACACCGCAATCCACACACACCGCACGCCACACCCTGCACAACATACGCCACACCCTGCACAACATCCGCCGCCCTGCGCAACATCCTGTGTGCCACACGCTGCACAACACCCTGTACAACATACGCCGCCCTGCACAACGCACTGTGTGCCACACCCTGCATAACACCCTGCACAACTTACTGTGTGCCACACGCCACACACCGCGTTGCAGGAGATCAACGCGGCGCTGCCCGAGGCCGCGCGTGCGGACCTGAGCGACGGCGTGCTGCGCGCGCTGGCACACTGCGCGAGCGGCGAGATCAACCCCATCGCCGCGCTGTTTGGCGGTGTGGTGGGGCAGGAGGTGGTGAAGGCGGTGTCTGGCAAGTTCCACCCAGTGTTCCAGTGGTGGGTGGTGCGCGGGGGGGG
>QAXD01000012.1:485084-502222 GCA_004335575.1 Haematococcus sp. NG2 | reverse complement strand
GGGGGGGCGGTACCACGCGCCGAACACTGCCCAAAGTCAAACGCAGGTCAAACAACAGTCCAACGACGGTCAAACGCGGTCAAACGGGACGCGCACCTGGAACAGGCGGTCACAGCCCACTGCTGACTCGCGTGCCGCGGCCTCTGCCTTGGACAGACTGGTCTCCAGCGCGCCCAGCCGCTGCGCGTACTGCACCCTGTGGGGCGGTACAGAGAGCGGTACAGGGAGCGGTACGGAGAGCAGTACAGAGGGCAGTACAGGGAGCAGTATGCAGCAGTGCTACGGGGAGTGTTTTGTGTGCTGTTGGCCGTAGCAGTGATGAGAGCAGCACATGGAACAGGTTCATAGATCATTGATAAGCAGTAACCAAAAGCACTGACCAGCACTGAAGGGAGTGATGAGAACAGAGCAGAACCCAGAGCTGCGCTGTAACACCCGCCCCACTCCAGGGTCTCACATACACTGCGCTGTCGCTCTACAAACATGGCCAACTCTCCTTTCGGCACTAAAAAAACCCTGAAAAAACCCCGCAAAACACCCTGCAAAAAAACCCGAAGAAACACACAAAGAAACCATGAAAGCCCTGAACCCTAAACCCTTAAAAACCCTAAAAAACCCCAAACCCACCCACCTGGCGTCCGCCAGCTCCGTCTGCAGCGCGCGCACGGCACGGGTGGGGTCGCCCGCCCCCCCGCTCTCACTGCCACGCCGGCTGCTGCTGCTGCTGCCGCCTACTGCCGCGTGAGAGCCTGACAGGGACCGGGGGACTGAGGGGGTGGGGGGCCGGGGGGGCGTGGCCCCTGACGCCCCACTTGTACTGCCTGTGGCACCTGTACCGCCTGACGCCCCACTTGTACTGCCAGCTGCAGCCGTACCGCCTGCTGCGGCTGTACCACCTGCGGCACCTGTACTGCCTGCGGTACCTGTACTGCCTGCTGCAGCCGTACTGCCCGCTCCAGGGGCGGTACGAGCCGCCGCTGCCGCCTCCTCCGCCCTCACGGCTCTGGCCGTGACCTCCGTCACCTCCCGCTGCAGCTGTGACACCTGTACCGCCAGCGCGGTGGCGTCCGCCTCCGCCGCGGCACGCGCGCGCCCCGCGGCCTCCAGGTCCGCGGTCAGACCCAGCACGGTCTGTACAGGACACCGGTCACACCCAGCACGGTCTGGTCACACCAGCACGGTTTTATATAGGACATGGGTCAGATGAGATCCAGCAAGGTCTGTATAGGACATGGGTCATATCAGAGCCAGCAAGGTCTGTGTAGGACATGGGTCACATCAGATCCAGCACGCTCTGTATAGGACATGAGTCAGATCAGACCCAGCACGGTCTGTACAGGACACGGGTCAGATCAGATCCAGCACGGTCTGTATAGGACATGGGTCAGACCCAGCACGGTCTGTAGACTCTGTACAGGACATGGGTCTGACCCAGCACGGGTCTGTATAGGACACAGGATGGCAGTCAGCCTAGCCCCTCAACACACCCACCTGCGTGCGCTTGGCCACGTCCTGTTTAAGCTTCTCGATCTGCTCCACCAGCCCGCGTCTGTCGACCTCCGCGTCGCCCGCGGCCTTGCGCCCCGCAGCGGCCGCGTCCTCCCGCGCGGCACGCAGCTGCACATGTAATGATAACAGTAGTAATAATATGAATATCACAATAATAACACACGCAGCTGCAACATTTACCATGCCAAAATACGATGCCACGACGACCACCTGTTTGATTCGATTGTATCTCCGAACCATCAAGCAACAGCTACACATGTATCACGCAACCACACCGCAGCGTCATGGCTTGAACCACGGAACCACACCGCATCTTCCACATGCAAACACACCACACATCTGGAATCAACATCTGGGAAGCAACATCTTTACTCCTCTACCCCACACACCGGCACCCACACACGTTGAGAACACCCACACCCACACCCGCGCCCCCTCCTCCCCCCTCCAGAAAAGGGTTAAAGCCCCGACAAGAAAAGGAAAAAACAACAGCTACACACGCACCGTATCCTCCAGCGCGCGCTTCTGTGCCTCCGCCGCGCTGCGTGCCCCCTCCAGCGCCGCCCTCAGACCCTCCACCACCTGCACTTTCAGGGTTTAGGGTTTAGGGTTTAGGGTTTAGACTCACATCACCCCAGCAATACAGACACAGGGCATAACACAGCCAGCCTTCACCAAATTAACCAACCAACCAACCAACCATCCGACCAGCCAACCGACCAACCAACCAGCCAACCAACCGACCCAACAACCAACCAGACCAACCCACTAACCAACCAACCGACCAACCGACCAACCGACCAACCAACCATCCAACCGACCCACCCGCACCACACCTGCGCGTGCTCCGCAGCCTGCACCTCGATCTGCTTGCGCACAGCCGCCAAGTCTGACTCCGCCGCTGCCGCGCGCTTCTCCGCCGCACGGCGCGCGATGTCCGTGCGGCTCGCCTGCTCCTCCGCCTGCCTGCGGTACAGCGGTGCAGCAGTACAGCGGTACAGAGGGTCAGCAGTGCAGCGGGTCAGCATTATGGCGGGACAGCGGTACAGCAGTGCAGCGGTACAATGGTACAGCGGTACAGTGGATGTAACATAAAACATATCGAAGGTTATTTTCTAGAAACATTGTCGAAGGGATTGTTTGTACAGTCACATCTCCTCAGTCCAGACAGTAGTATGGCGTGGGAATATGGCTGACACAAACTTTGCGGTCCAAAAGCGCAGCCATGTGGCAGTACAACAAAAGTACACAGGGACAGCAGTACGGCGGTACAACCGCGCGCAGCAGCAGTACGGCGGCGCGGCAGTACAGCAGCGCAGATGTGCAGTAGCGGGACACACACATCCCATGCTGTGCTTGTGCAAGGTGCGTAAGGATGCATGCAAGCATGCAGCAGGCACTCAATTTGTAGCCGTCCACGGCCCGAAAGCCCTCCCTAGTGCGCCAAATCCCACATCATGGCGCAGCAAGGCATTGTGTAATGATGATGCAGGCATCAGACCAGGGCATGCTGCATCATGCCCCCCGGTGCAGTGCAGCACAGGCCAGAGGGTGCCGGACCGCACTGCACCCAACCACGACGTGCTTGTCGAGCCGAGACTATGGGGCTGCCACAAAAAAATGAAGTGCAGGGCAAAAGTGACTTGAGCAGTACCAGGGGCAGGGGTCCGTGGTCTGTCCTAAACCCCAAACCTTAAGCCCCAAACCCCAAACCCTAAATCCTGAGCCCCAAACCCTTAACCCTAAGCCCCAAACCCTAAACCCTAAGCCCCAAACCCTAAACCCTAAACCCTAAAAGTGGGCGGCGTCACACTCACTTAAGCTGCTTCAGCTGCTTCGTCATCGCGCTCGTGTGCTCCGCCTCGCGCTGGCTGGCCGCCGCTGCAGCACCGGCCGCCAGCGATGCCACCTCTTGCTGGGAGGCCGCCAGTGCCCCTTCCAGCTGCTGGGCCCGTGCACGCAGCTCACCCACGAGCCGGCGCAGCTCTGCCACCTCCTGCTGCTGCTGCTGCTGTTGGTGGTAGTAGTGCTGCTGCTGCTGCTTTTGGTCTTGCTGGTGCTGGTGCTGCTGCTGCTGTTGGTACTGCTGCTGTTGGTAGTGGGCCTGCTGCTTCTGGGGCGGCTGCTGTTGTTGCTGCTGTTGCTGCTGCTGCTGAGGCTGCACCAGGGCCTGGTTCACGCCTTGCTCTTGCTCTTGTTCTTGTGCCGTGCTGCGTGCGTGCTGCTGCAGCGGCTGCGGAGGGGAGGCCGCAGGCGGGGGCGGCTGCCGTTTCGTGGGGGAGGGGTGAGACATGGAGCGGGGCAGCTGGGGTTGGGCCACCTCTGCCCTGCGTGCCCCCTCGTACTGCTCCCCCGGTGGAGGAAGAGCAGGGGCATTCAGTGTGGGAGGGGCAGTGTTCAGTGTGGAAAGAGCAGTGTTCAGTGTGTGAGGGGCAGCGTTCAGTGTGGGAGGAGCAGTGTTCAGGGCGGCTGCGTCATGGGTAGGAGCATGCAGGGGTATGGCAGGGCGCGCCCCGCTTGCACTCCATGGCAGACCCACAGCCTCCCCACTGCCGCTGGTGCGGCCGCCGCCCGGCCCTCTGCCCTCATACACCGCTGAGTAGCCCTCCACCTCCTCCACCACCCACCCACGCCCCGCCTCCTCCCCCTGCCATACACCTGCGGCCCGCGCCTGCGCCTGCGGCATGTCCGCGCCTGCACCTGCCTGCCCCACCTCCCCCTCGCCTACCCAGGCCATGTGCGTGTAAGGACCGGGCAGCTGCTGCTGGGGGGCGGTGGTGGGGGAGGGGAAGGGGGGCAGCAGGTGTGCAGGCGGCCGATTGGGCATGCCGCTCTGGGGGTCGAAGCCAAGCACAGCGCTGCCTAGGTGGGAGCCTGAGGAGGGACGGCTGCGTGAGCGGTACCCAGCGGCCGCCCTGCCATGGAACACGCAGTAAAATGTGCCAAAAATGTGAACAACGCAGTGGAATCTGTAAGAGCGATACCCATTCCTATAAAACACTAGCACTTGGAGCAGCGAAGTCGAACACATAGGTGATCGTCCGCATGCATGCACGACTGTGCTGATTGCTGCGGATATTGGGCCATCAGAGCGTGCATGCCCGCATGCTGCATGCATGCTCGCCATGCAACCAACCTGGGGTCAGCGCCAGGGGATGCTGAACCATACTGGTACAGCACAGGTCTCGAGTTGGCATTGGGCACAGCTGCTGACGCAGGTCTAGCATCTGGTGTGTCAGGTGCCTGAAGAACCCCAGAAAGCAATGACAATTTTAATGCATTTGCAGCAATGCAGCGATCAAAGCACACCGTGCGCACACGCACCTGCTTTTTTGCTGTGCCCCCAACCAAACCCGACCCCATAATGAGGTCCGCCAGCTGCGTGTGCCTTTTCATGCTGTATCGTTTGCTCTATGGGTTCGATGGTGACTGGCATACTGACCCTATTCGTGGGCCGCGTATGGCTAAGCCCTGCCAGCCGCGTGGCATTGTGATCAACACAAGCAGCTGCTCTTTCAGGCAATCGCATGCGGTGGCGGACATGAACTGACGAATTGCGTTGACCTGGTGTTGACCAGTGAGTCACATGGTGTGCTAAGGCATGCATGGTGATTGGCTTCAGATGAGTGGCCCTGGCTGATGGCAAGGTTTGCCTTGAGGAACTACTTACAACAAGCGCCCGCTGCATGAAGACCGCTCCCTCAAACTGCTGCACTCCCAGCTATCTGTCAACACCGAGACACACCGAGACACTCCTGCTTGCTGATGCTTTTATGGCTTGAATCCTGCCCAACGCAAACTCGCCCACCACCCCATGTGGAACCCCATGCAGGGCCCCACACAACCCAGCCAATCAGCTGTGAAAAAATCCGTGTGCAACTATTTCCTGCACCAAGCGCTGTGTGAATCAGCCATCCATGGAACCACCCCTGCATCCAAAATACCAAACAAGCTCCCAAACCAGAACCAACATAACAGCCGCCAGCCACCCAGCATGCCTCCAACCAACAACAGCCTCATGCGTCATGGCGTAAATAGCAAACGAATCATATGCACAGCCACTCTGGAGGACAACACACAGATACTCTCACCTCAACATCACCATCACAGCAGGCAAACAGATCGCCTGCCCAGAAACATTTCTTTCTTCGCTTGTGCGTGCACACCCAGGGTGTGTGGGGTGCAGCACAGGCTCGATTCCTCTCCTTCTTCCAAATGCCAGATCAGCCTGAGCACCCGTCTGCACCTAAGTGCTCGGGTGCCCCGATCGCTTGTTAAATCGACTGTGATGTCGTGCGTTCTTCATACTTCAAACCCCGCCCAGCCGATAATGCAGGCACGCCAGGCTGCAGCAGGCATTATGTTGAGCCCGCTGCTTGCCTGGCATGGCCACACCACATATTTCCCTTCATGATCTCATAAGATGTCCACACGGAGCCCAGCTGTTGGGGCGCCGCAGTGTCAGCCCTTTCCCACAACGCATGTATGCCTCCACCACTTGCGCCAGGCCAGGTGTGGCAGGTCATAAACATGTGCCCCCAGCAGCAGAGCCCCTGTTGTACAAGGCGTGCGCTAATTTAGCACAGCAGCGTGGAGGCTGCGAGCCACAGCTGCCAGCCGCAGTGCAGGCAGCGCACCCACACCCCCAGGTGCTTGCTGCACCAACCACAGTCGGCGCCCTCCCTTGCGTGGCACATGCGCACGAGCCAGAGGTGCAAACGGTCCGCACGCTTGGCAGGAGCAGCAGCCGAGCAGGACAGCAGCAGCAGCCCAACTGCCCGGCTGGGTTTGGAGCAGCAGCCCAACTGCCAGAAGTGCCCAGGGCTTGGAGGGGTTGCGCATCTCAAGGGAAACGTGTGACCAATCTCAGGCCCAATAGCAAGTAGATATATACAGCCACTGTCGAGTGTGTGTTCAGGGACGGGCCCCCTGCCTGCGCTGGGTTGCCCCAGGGCCCTGCTCAGCAGGTAACCCTTTGCCACAGCAGGTGCCCCTTGCCTCAGCAGGCAACCCTTGCCACAACAGGTCACCATTGACTCAGCAGGCCACCCTTGCCACAGCAGGCCACCCTTGCCACAGCAGGCCACCCTTGCCTCAGCAGGCAACCCTTTGCCTTAGTAGATAGCCCTTGCCACAGCAGGCCACCCTTGCCTCAGCAGGCAACCGTTGCCACACACACACAGTGCCAGGCTCAGTAGATGTCCAGCCGGTCGGCGGAGGGCGAGCGCGAGGGGGAGCGCGTGCGGTGGTTCATGCCCGCCACACCCCCCAGGGAGGGCGCCAGGATGTCGAACAGGCCGACCGGGTTGTCGGTGTGCACCCAGTGGCCCGAGTTCTCCAGCAGGTGCACGCGGTGGCCGTGCGCGCGGATGCGCTCCTCGTCCGGCCCACCCCACCTGCACGCATGTATAATTATTGTACATATATCAGTATATGTCAATATGAAGAGGTTATACGGGGTGCCGGCCAGGGATACGCAGAAATATACAGCGAGGCGGAGGCAGATACGTAATATCCTGCCAACCTGGCTAGGATATGAAGTATCTGCCGACGCCGAGCTGTATATTTCAAGTATCCCGCAGACGGCACCCGGATAATCTATTTATTTGGCTGATACGTGTCCCATGGGTGCGCGCACGCATCTGAAGCTCTAGCCCGCCGCCTTCACAAAGTCCACGCGCAGCCCCTCGGGCGGCCGCTCCAGCAGGGGCCACAGCTCCGTCTCCTCATACGAGCTGTACATGTCCGCGATGCCGTCCAGGTCGAAGCTCCAGGTGAGGTGGGGGGAGCCGGGGCCCAGGGGCCGCACGTTGGTCGCCGCCCAGCGCGCGATGTGGGGGGAGAAGCCTGCGGGGCGGCGGCAGCCAAAGGCAACGGCAACATTCCAAACAACAAATCGAGGCGAGGCAGAGTGTCGGCAGCAGTGAACAGCGCGCCGCGCGGTGCGCAGGTGCAGCGCATCACCTGCCTGCCCTTGTTTTGTCCCAACTCCCAGCAAACACAGCACATCAGCTGCTGCGACCCTGCCTGCCCTTGTACTGTCCCAACTCCAATAAACTGCAAATTGGACAAGCCTGCCTGCCCAGCGGTTCTGGTGGGCAGAAATGTACCATGTATTTCTTGCATAACACATGATACATAATGTATTGCAGACAGATCCTGGGCCCCTAGGACAACATGAACTCACCGCACAACGATATCACGACTACCACACATGGCGACATGAGAGAGCCATTCGAGGAATGCGAAGGCACCACACAACGGCCACCACCAACGCACCCTTCACCCACACGTGACCAACATGCAGGCACCACAGCCATGCACGCGCATCGCGCCTTGCCTTGTGGCGTTCCCTTCCCTTCACGTCAGCAGCACCCCTTTAATGACCGCACCCTTACCCCACACGTGACCAATATCCGAGCACCACAGCCATGCACGTGGCGTCCCTTCCCTTCTCGTCCGCAGCACCCTCACCTCGGGCCTCCAGCGCCTCTATGACTGCACCCTCACCCCACACGTGACCCCCAACATGTGGGCACCACAGCCATGCACGTGCATCACGCCTTGCCTTGTGGCTTTCCCTTCACTTCTTTAGGGTTTAGGGTTTAGCATCATCCCTTCTCATCAGCACCCTCCTCACCTCGGACCTCCAGCGCCTCAATGACTGCGTTGCGGCTAACCAGCGGCTGGGGCATCGCGCGCAGCGTGGCAATGAGCTCGGCGGGGCGGTCGCGCCCGCTGGCATCCCCCGCACGCACCTCCCCCGGCAGCGAGTCCAGCACCCACACCTGCGGCCAGGTGCGCGGTTTGGGGTTTAGGGTTTAGGGTTCAGGGTTTCATGGTGGTGGTGGTGGTGGTGGTTGTGGTGGGGGTGGTGGTTGTGGTGGTGGTGACAGGCCAGGCGTGCAGTATGGCAGTCTGCGGTGCAGTATGTGCAGTCTGCGGCCAGGTGTGCAGTATGGTGGTGGTGGTAGTGGTGGTGGTGGCCATGCATGCGTGAGCAAGCACTGCAACATTTGGAAGTGCCTGCTTGCCAGGGCAGACCATGGTGTGTGCGTGTTAGTGGTTGCCCACCACTTCCGTGTTTGCTGAGCACACCTGCACAGGCCACAGGGAACGCCGTGTTATTGCTATGATCACTATTATTATTGTTATTATTACCTGCACAGGCCGCGGCAGCCGCACGCCCCCGAACTGGCGCGCCATGCTCATCACCACCTTGCCACCAAAGCTGTGGCCGATGAGGGTGTGAGGGAAGAGGCGCAGGTCACGCAGCACCGCCAGTACATCCGCAGCTGCTGAGTCCACGCTGTGGGGGCCCTGCGACACATGCACAGCAGCACAAAGGCCGAGTTCACGTGTATATATACTATAGCGTGCTTGATAGGCTGTGGTTGTGCTGCACGCCTGCACTTTCAATTCATGTAATGTGCCAGGGTGTCCTCTCAAGCGTGTTAGCCCCCTTGCCTGACATGGCATATAATGTATGTGTAGCACCAAGGTGTGCTTGGCGCCAAGGTGCCCCTATGCTTGCGTGCCTGATTGTACTGCCTGTCTGCCTGCCCGCCTGCCTGCCTGCATGAAGCTTGCAACCCACCGGAGGCGGGGCGTCAAGGGATGCGCTCTCTCCATGGCACCTGAGATCCACCAGCAGGATCTGCCAGGCAGGGAAGTTCTCCACCAGCAGCCGCGCGAACGACTGCATGTTGCGCCTGCTGCCCAGGATGCCATGCACGAGAACTGCTGTGGGTGGTGCCTGCCCTGGTGCCTTTGTGCTCCATCTTGCCTGCAGCACAGCAGGGTTTGCATGGCAGGCATGTCTGTGCAGTCATCGCACATTCCCATTACGTGAGGTGCGCAGCTTCTCAAACGCTTCCCACATTAAATACGGTCAATTGGTGTCTTTGTGCAGAGCAGGACAGCATGTGCTGTGATGCAGGCGTGCAACATCTGAGGGTTGCTGTGCTCGGCAGTTGACAGCACCATGTTTGGAGCCATGCAACAACTGGTCAACTCGACCGCGCCCACGCTCTCACCAACGGCCCTTGAATTAGCTCGTACGCTATGCGTGGCTGCACGTCCTGCAAGTCTGAGCTGCTCAATGTCTTTGCACTACCCAGAGTTGGACTTGGGCTGGAGTATTGCGTGTAGGTTTTGCTAGGGGGCGCAGTGGCCAGTCCGCTAAAGCATGGTGTCACCAGCGGCCTCTGCAAGGAAGCAGCGGAATTGAACTGGTTGGCGTTTTGTTCTGCACAGCTGCAGGACGAAAGGAGCCATGTTCTTCAATCTTATTTGAGAGCACAAACGCACCCTTTTCAGGCCAGCGAATTTTGCTTGAGGCACTCCCACATGCTGGCCTGCTGCAAGGCGTGAAGCCGAGGAGCGCGTAGCCATGCTACGTGGCCCAGGAAGAATGTGGCAGACTTAGCAGCACCCACCAACGCATTGCCCGAAATACACATTTCATCACTCACCAGGTAGATCTGCGTGCTTCTCCTCTTCTTTTCCTGCTTTGTTTGCTTTCAGCCATTACAAATGAAGGCCACCCTGGTTCGTGCCCAAGCTACAGCGCAGCAGCACAAGGCAGCGTGCAAGCCAGCGGGCACGCACGTGCCAAAGACTGCATTAATCGCGGGCGTAGCTGCAGGTGAGATTCAGTTCATTCCCTGTACAGGGGCTGGCTTTAGTTCTTTTCAAGTCGTATGCCCCCACCACGGTTTTGTGCATTCAGGCTTGATGCTCATTTCTCCTCTCCAAGGCTACGCGGTGGCGGAGGAAGCATCGTCTCCTGCCCCATCTACAATCACCTTTACCAAAGTGGACAAAACTGTCCGCGATGCGCTGGCTCAGCGTGATGAGAACATGAGGTGGAAGTGCAATGGTGGGTCCTGTGGGCAAGCAGCAGGTTCAGCATGGATCTGTGCAGAGTGTACATGCTTGCATGCATGCTACTGCCACGGCCACTTGGCATCTGGTTCGCCTGTGCTGAGCTTGAACGGCTGAAGCCTGTTTGTTGGCCACTGCCTACGTGTGCAGGTGTCAACATGTACGACTGTGAGTATTGCCCATAAACGGACAACTTCCATAAAGCATAGTGGTTGCGCTCGAGTGCCTCCTAGGCATCAGGGGAGGTGCTTTGCAAGGTTGCAGCAGCTGTGTGGAGACAACTGGCTTGATCTTTCTCTCTGTAAGTACATGCCTGGGTTACACCCCCTCTTAAATGTGGCCTCACGGAATGCAACGTGGACTGCATGCACACCTGCAGGCGACGGTGAGCGTGCTGAGAAGGCAGAAGCCATGTGGGAGGAATTCCGCAGCAGCTTCAAGCAGGAGGCGCAGCCAAATGAGCAGGATCAATAAGCAGTGCGATAGCAAGAAGCAATACTGCGCATGAGGCCGAGGGCAAGGTGCACCAACTAGTTCAGGTGCCTCTCAGTGCATCTCTTGTGAGACGCTGCCGTTATACCACTGCTGTCTGTGACTGTTGTCTGTGGGCATGACAGGTCATGATGGGCACTGCTGTTGAGTTGTTCGATGAGATGCTTGAATAACTGCTGAAGCATCCGTGGCCAGTTGGAGTGTTCGGGCAGGAGAATGGATGCTTTGTTACGTTACACAGAACCATGACTGAGCAGGTTCAGTGAGGACAGCTGTGTATGCTGCTGCACCATGCACACAACCACACCTGCAGCTGGATCTGCATTGATGCGGCCCAGCAACAGCCTGCCTCAGCCCATCGCCAGCCCAGCACACATGCACTGCATGGAACTCATGCATGGCACAGGCTGGCTATGGCCTCAGCAGGCTGCGGCGTGTCTTCTTTCACACGCCAAGTGGGCGCTTCCATAAGATAGGATGCATCTTCCTTCACGCACCCTATGTGGGGGTTGTGGCCGCGTCTTCCTTCACACGGCATACATGTAATGCAAGCAGTATCTTTAAGGCAACACCGTCTTGCCATGTTTTGCCACACACCGACATGGTGGCGGCAAAGCAGGGGTTCCAGTGTGCATAGCAGCCTGCTGTGACAGCAGGCATGCACTGAACACGGCACACTTCCACACTCAACCTCATGCTCACACTGATCCCATCCATAACTCAACCATCCATAACTCAACATCGCGCCCACTAGCTCGGCTGGCAAGAGACACGTCAACGAACCGAGGGCCTGCAGGAAGATGCTGTGTAGCTGGAGGTGTGTGAAGGAGCACACCCGACAGCCAGTTCATCAGGGCTGCCAAGGGCTGCGCATAAAGCTATACCAGGAGGTAGATAACAATGGCGCCTATGCGGCAGCAGCCTCCTTGGTCTTAGCAGCTGCCTGCATGCACGAGATCATGAAACACAGGGGGTAGGTGCATTAGCAATGCAATATGGTCCTTTAAAAGACAGTGCTCTAAAACATGACCTCATGAGCATGGATGAGATGTTGCAAGCCTCTGAAAAGCCGCGATGTCTAGCACCATCAAGACACATGCAGGAGCACACCAGTACTTGCAACAACAACGGCAGGGACATGAATGTGCTATCTATGCTGTTTGTGTCTGGGAAGGGGTTAGGGCACGACCTAGCAAGAGCCATACTGCCTTGCTCAAAACTAGGACGAAGCTCAAGGGGTCCTGGACACATGGCCCTCCAAAGCTTACAAACGAAAAGCACGCAAAGATGCATCATCTGGGCACTCAAGGTGTGCTGATTCCAGTATGATGCACACACCTGCTGCTCAGCGATGATCTTGTCAAAGTCGGCCGACTTCCCCAGCAAGATCTCCAGCTTGGGCTTGTGCACGGCGCGGACCTTGCCGTCATCGGTGTAGGGCTCGAGGGTGGTTGTCAGCTCTGCAGTGATCGCAGGTCCATCATGAGCAGCCATGGTGCAGTGATGTGCTGGCGGATCATGCAGTGATCAGCAAAAGGTAGATCTAGCATTATGATCACCCAGGTAGCTGCGCATGTACAGTGATTGTCCTGGCGTGCCGCTGAAAGGGGCTCTGCTGGTCGCGTGCATGCAACGTGGGCCAGCACGCATGCGAGCAGCTGTCCCAACATGCAGCACTCACTGCGCTCCACAGCCAGCTTGTCCTTCTTCAGCAGCTCAGCGACAGTGACCATGGTGGATACAGCTGCAGCACACGGAAGCAAAGCACGCACATCAGCGATGCAGATCATCGCATGGGAGAAAAACGAGTTTCATGGCACACTGCGCACATGATGCGTGGCATGGACACAAGTTGAGCCTTACCGAAGCCCAGCGCGGACAGCTGGATCTCGCCGTGCTCCGCCAGCAGGCGCTGCGGGCACCAACCCAGGAATACGTACGGTGGGTCAGGGTTAAAATGCAAGACAAACACCCAGCCCGATCACTGACCTTGCCAAGCGACACGTAGAAGAACAGAGGCTTCTTGTTGGACACCTGGATCCTGCGTGCCAGCAAGAAGCATAACAAGTCTGCCATGTCGAAGGCCCACCAGATCATACCCAGCAAATGCCGTGGTCTTGTGAAATGATAGCTGCAGTGTGGTCTCTTGTTGCGCACCTGCCAGGGTGACGGGGAGCAGCCTCAGGAGCGGACATGGTGGCAGGCTTTTGAAAGGCTGAGATTATTTCGTCTAGATTTATGCAATGTCTGAATGAAACCACTCTGATAAACTAGGTTCTCACGATGAGACCCTCATCACTGGCCCTTTCATATCCCAGGCTTGAAGTCATGCAATGGTGAGCTAGTGATGGTAACAACCTCTACTTCCTCATTGCTGCACTATTGCATCATAAGCATGCTCAGGAGGGCACAGGGGTGGGGCACCCCGCATGATTGCACCAGTGACACCGCTGGGATGATGGAGGCCAACACTGCTCTGCACGGCAACACGGCGTGCCCTTCCACCACGCACTGCACCGATCCCACCATCGATGGCGTCCCGGTGGCCTGTCGCTGGGCAAGCCATGTACTCACGCAGATGGCGTGCAACATGATATGTGTGTTGAATCCTGTAGCATTCCATGAGCCAGGCCCTGTGCTCCTGCCCGGCATTGACCTGCAGTCAGCATAAGTTTTGGGCCGGTCACTCTTGTTTGGGCTATGATGACGGCTGTATTCCCCCAGGTCAATCGCGTGTAAGCTCGGTATTCGGTAAGCGCCAGCCTGAGCCCCCAAATCCTCCTCCATGCCCTGTGACATGTCCATGCCCTGTGACATGTCCATGCGGCAGCTCCGTCACACCCAACCAGGTCTTGGCTGCATGTCCAGCATGCTGCACACCTCCATCATCACACAGGACCACAGCAATGCGTTGGACAATGGCATCAACGCATGCTCACATACGGCACGACATAATGGTGGCATATCACAGCTTTCAGCTGCTTGCCGGAACCTGACAGATGGAACGCATCTGATGTGTCGTTGTGTCCGCTGATTCACCATGTTACAATTGTTGAACATTTGTGCATCGGATGACGCTGGAGGAAGGGGTGGTGCAAGCAACTACCAACTGCATCCCAAACATTTAGGATAGAATCACAACACAGCAGTGCAGTACAGCCTTCAGCTAGACCAGTTGAGAACCCCAGGGATTTTCTTCTGTTTGACAGGAACCCGGATCTTAGTCGAAAGGCATGCACGTACAACACATATTTCAAGCGCCTAGACATGCCGAACTGGTGGCAACTTCCTGAATACCTGAGAGCAGGCTTGGATCTGGGAAAAGGGACGGTGAGAAGCATGGCCAGGTTTAGGCTTGGCAGTCACAATTTGCGGGTGGAAAGAGGCAGGTACCAGGGCATCAAGTGGATGACTCGTGTGTGTGAACGGTGTGAGGCTAGTGGTCCTGAAGGCCGGATGATGATTGATGATGAGCACCACCTGGTGTTTGAATGCACAACCACTAGGGACCTGAGACAGAATGAGTTTGCGCATCTTTTTGAAGGGTATGACATGAGAACCCGTCGCTTAAAAGTTGGATTAAACAAGAACTGGAAGGCTGTTGCAAAGTTTGTTCATCAAGCTCTAAAGAGAGTTGACGAGATACAGACATACAGTAGCTGATCTAGGAGTGCCTCTGAATAGGCACTAGNNCTTACGGTGTAACAACAACAACAACAACAACAACAACAACAACAGTTGGGATGTGGCGGAACAATGGGATGATCACACCTCTGTCAGATGAGCACCCATCCATTGCCCAAAGCACCTGTTGTACTCAGCACTAGACCCTGTTCCAAATGGGAGGGGTGTGGGTCCTATTCAGTTCTTATCTAATGATAAGTACTGTAGCACCACTGAGCCAGCCATGCACTGCATGCCACACAGCGAACGCCACAGGCAGCTTGCTGTGTGCACAAATCGACAGGCTGTAGACTATGAAATCCTCGGCTAGTGCAGAGATCTGGCCACAGTGATTCAGGCCACGCAGTCATGGCCACCCACAACGCATTTTTTCGATCATCAACTACGCCTGCAGCCAAGGTCGTGTAAGCCTCAGTTCTGACTAAGTAGGCCATGCCGTGCAAGTGAGCACACCCGCCAATCAACCCAGACGTCAGGTGGAGCATCAGGCACTAGGGCACTAGACTGTTGTCCGCTGTCAATCTGGGCTTACGGTCGGTGTAACACCACCACCAACAACAACAACAACTTCAACAACAAGTGGAGCACCAGCATCCTGCGCCACAGGCTGCTTGCTGACTCATGCTGCTGGGCGTTGAGCGCCCCTCACCATGTTCCTACCACACCATGGCCAGGGACCTACTGCACAGCAATCATCAACGCTGCACACTCAGAAGATCTGTGATTTTCCAGTGATTTTTCAGTGATTTTTCAGTGCCGAGAAGATGTGATGTGTAAGGGTACACAAAGCGTGACAGAAGGAAATGAAATGAAGCAGGAGCTGCCTGTACTGAGCACCACACACAGCACAGCCCCCAATCAACACCATAGGTAGGATCACGTGCCGCGCGCCTTGAGTGCCTTCAGCTTTGTAGAAATTGCACCGCGCGCACGTCATCGCGTCATGCGCGCTTATCCGCTGAGCTCAGCCTTACGGGCCGCCTTGCATGCAAACCACCACCCTTACGGGCCAAACACCACCCTTGCGGGCCTTACGGGCCTTACAAGCCGCCCCGCGCGCAACCACCATGCACACACACCTCGCCAACGCAACCACCGCAACCACCACCGCCCTCGGCTGGGCGCGCGCCGCACCCTTGGGCCGCCTGGAGCCACCTTGCACCCGTGCGCCGTCTGACAACGTCTGACAAGGATCTTCTCCTGCCAACCCTAAACCCTAAACCCTGAGCCCTAAACCACAAGCCGTAAGCCCTAAGCCCTAAGCTCTAAACCCTAAAAGTGTTGAACACATACACCACCTCACACGAGGCTTGCCAAACCACACGGGGCTGTGCAGGACTTCAGGTGCCTGCCATCCAGCGGCAGTATGCACACCGCACGTGCCCACGTGCACGCGCACAGAACCTCCAGCAACACACACCTCATTGAATGCAATGCCCTAGGAATGCAAGCCTCATCGCCTCATTGTTGTACACCTCATTGGTGTAACAACACTATACACTAACGACAACGACAACAAAAACGACAACGACAACAACGACAACAACACACCTCATCGCAATGCGCTAGGAACACAAGCGCCATTGCTGCTCTGCGCTAAAGAGTAAAACAACGCGCGCACCCGGTCGTGCGCAGCCTCACACAAATCATGCAAGTGATGGCGTGGCCAGCTGCATGCCACTCGCTTCCCTGACGACCACCCTTACTTAATGACCACCCTTACTTGACTCAAAACTCAGGTGCATGCAGCTCATTGCAGCGTAAGCCGTCGTACACACATCAAGTGCAGCATTCTTGCCCACTGGACCACAGCGCTGACGGTGCCTTCAGATAGCCTGATGCACGCGCCACGCACGACACCGGCAGTGGGTACAGTATTCGATCTTCAATCCCCCTCCAAATACTCAATCTGGCCCTCCAAATACATCTGCCCAGGCTCAGCAGGGCCAACTCCTCCCTTTTCCTCCAGTGTAACGATCTTCGTTCATTTCGATCATTCAACTCCTTCCTTTTTTTCCTCCAGTGTCACGACCTTCATCCATTCAGCAGGGTCCGTGGTCAGGCTGCTGCAGGATGCACTGCCGTGCAAGCGCTCATCTGGCCCTTGACTGGCTTATGATGTAACAACATCAGCAGCAACAACAACAACAGCAAAAACAGCCACAACAAGCGCTCATCTCCAGCATCCATTTCTGCCAGCCAGCACCCATGAACCAACCGGCCCACACGCGATGCGTATGTAGCTTATCTCGCGCACGCCGGTGGTGGCCAGGGCTGGGGGTCACAGCATACATAGCATGCACAGCATACATAGCATACACAGCATACATAGCATACCCAGCATACACCATGTGATGCATCCCCAGCCTCGGCACCACGGCAGTTGCGCGTTGTCCCCAGTGGTGACAGCACTGAATGAATGAAAGTCGTTACACCGGGGGAGAAAGGGAGGAATGGGTACCCCCGCAAAACCGAGCAATAAAAGGAGAGGGAAAAGCTCAACGGAACTGCAGAGGACTAGTGTCCATACCACAGGAAGAAAGGAAGGTCCAAAACCCTTGAGGTGT
>QAXD01000012.1:287924-297965 GCA_004335575.1 Haematococcus sp. NG2 | reverse complement strand
GTGGGGGGAGGATAGTCAGGGGAGGTGGGGGGAGGGTAGTCAGGGGAACTGGGAGGAGGTGGAGAGGGATAATCAGGAGAGCCAGGCGGAGGTGGGTAGTAGCCGTTGCCACCTGTATGTCCAGTTGCATGGATGGCAGTAATAACTTAATATTGATAATAAGACATGGATGGCAGTGTTCACCAACATTCATCAATGTAGTGCTTGCACAGTCACCGTCAGCATCCAGTCCATGCAGGATCACGCAAACGGCGTCTTGCATGGTAGCAAAGAGACAGCGCACAGGCATGTACAACAAAGTGGCATGGGGGCAGTGGCCTGCAAGGCCACTGTGGCATTGCTAGAGCAATGCGCACTGTTTGCAAACAGCAATGTGAGGGCATGCAGAAACATCTGTGAAACGCCGTGTTATGATTATAATTAATGTGAGGGCCACACACACCAGGGCAGCACAGGTTGCGTTTGTCCATCCAGTTGAACAGGGAGTAGCTGTAGCCACCAGAGCCAACGATGGCCGCCTTGGACGCACACGTGCCACTGCCCACCAGCTTGATGACAGTGCCCTCAGCGGCTGTGAGTGGGGGCTTGAACACAACAGCGATGACTTTGGTCTTGGTGTTGAAGTTCCAGGATGCAGGGCCGCCGTTCACGCTCACCTTGAGCAGGGGCTTGGAGCACAGCCCGGCTGCAGTGTGCATCATGGGAGGACACATGCAGGGCCAGGTCAGTGAAACACATATGCACATGTCAAGTGCTGCATGGATCATGCTTGCTCATGGCACAGCATGGCAGCATGGCACAGCATGGCACAGCTGTCAGCAAGCTGCATGTCACAGCCAGCACATGAACACTCACTGGACTTGATTTCGATCTTCTCGATGCCCTTCTCCTTCAGTTGCGTGTAGCAGTCAGTGGGCGTCTCAGGCACAATCTCGTGCAGCGTGAACTCCAGCGTGTTGTCAGCCTCGTAGGTCAGGTCCAGCGTCGCGGGCAGAGAGGCAGATGAATAGTCATGGCAGCGGCAGTAGGGGAACCCGGTGTGGGGCGGGAACGGGGTTCTGCATGTGAAGGTGCAGGGGGACACGTGAAGCACAGCAGTAACCATCAGCAGGGAAGATGTTCTTGATCTATTGCAGAGATAATCGACGGCAATGCAAGGGCTCGCTGCATGGTATACACAGAGACAGACGGCAATGTCCTAAAGCACAAGTGACAAGAGATAGCAGCAAGGCACCACTGATTTTTGTCGATTTGGATGTGCTGCAACTGGCCTGCGCAGTCCACAACAGTCACAGAGGAAACCCTTGCGAAGGTCACTCACGCATGCGCCAGGGACGTGAAGCAAGCTGCCACCGCCATGGCGATGAGCAGCTTTGCGTGCGCCATGTCGGGGTGGCACAGTGGCACAGCAAGTCACAGGCTGTTGGATGGACAACCCACAGGACAACTCACTGGACTCGGCCTTATGCTTCGGTTTGTGACCTCCCAACAACTGACGCTCATAAGAGTCAAAGCTGCTTGTAAATCCCGGGAAAGCCGGCAGTGTGGCCGTGTGAGGCCGGCAGTGGCTACAGCCCACGAAGCAACGCGTCATTCAACGTCTCCACACGCCGCTTGACGCCAATCTGTATCTGCACCAGATGTGACCCGCTTGTTGTTTCGCCTGATGAGCACATGGCAGCACTACCTCCTGCTCACAGCAGCCGCGGCCACAAGAAACCAGTTACATGCCATGCATTACACCACCATTACAGTCACCTCAGTGGCGGGGCAGCTCAGGTGCACAGTGGCATGCATCTAGTGGACACTCTGCCGTGGCCAGTATGCAGGTGATGCAACCTTGGACAAGGCACCAGATGGCATGGACTAACAATCTAACATGCACAGATGGTTTCTGTACAACAGGCTGCTGTGTTCAAGCTGCACTGCCGCTGGACCATCAAGGCCTGCTTGGTTGTTGGCACTGGGAGCAATGTTACATCCTGAATCACGTAGTCACCCACTGCCCCTTCAGGCCTGAGGACTCTCACACATGCTGAGATCATCATGAGACCTTTGCATCTGTGCACAGTCTTCCTGCCATTCAACATGCTTGAACCAACCATGCACCAAACCCTATTTTCCACAATGATCCCTCTCATCTGTTGTTCACCCTGGCTGCAGGGAGAGTTAGGTGCTACACATTTCCTCAGATCCTCACCCTGCGGCAGGTGGGCACAGGAAACATGCGGGGTCACTGCAGCAACCACAACACAAGTCGCAACATGTAACATGAACTAGTCGCAACACATGGCACCAGCAGCCGACTCGGCTTGGCGTGTGACAGGGTGTGCTGGCCTTTACTGGCACCTGAGGCTGAATGTAACAACAACTGAGTGTGTTGGAGGAGCATGCAACCTAATAAAGCGTGCATGAACATGAACATATGCAAAGCTGATCAGCCCAAAACTGGCTGCATGTTTGTGTCACATGAACATGTACAGATGATGCGTGGAGCCAGCATCCATCCTGTTCGGTTTACATGAGAAGAGCGGCCTGGGTCTCCCTGTCGCTATCCTAGACATGGTGCATGGCATACACATATGAACCACGCCACACGCTGCACACACCACCGCACAACAGGAGATCAATCCTATGCCACACACACCTTGCATCCTAATGATCCTATATGACTGCAGAAACAACAAAGGACATCCAGCACTCGCCCCAGGCAGCGCCACTGGGCCAGTAAACACAGAAATCAACAAGCAACAACAAAGAAGTTGAAACGTGGAATGAATGGTGCAGCTGGCCCGCCTCTGCAGCTGGCAGATGGGCTGGGCATACAGCATCAGGGGCTTCGCGCACGCCTAGGCCCCCTTGAATGTGTGGTACAGTCCATGAGGATGGCACATGTGCCTCTACCTTGCCTCTAACTTATCAATCCATTCATGTGCGACCCACGTTGGCTTCATCATGCGAGCCTCATATGTACAGCACCTAAGTGGACAGCCTGCATTGTGCCTGCACTGGCAGGGCTCCTGTTCTCGTTTTTCCTGCGATACCACAAGCCTGGAAATCAATGGCCATGTGTACCTGGATCCTACCAATCGTGCCAAGCAGTCCCAGAAAAGAGGCTGCCCAGCCCCACATGGAATCTTCAGCTCTCTTGTTGCTGCCCATCCAGCTGCCTCCTGCGCAGCTCTGCTGCCGCTCAGCATGCCTACTCGCCATCCTGCTGAAACCACCCACTTGCAAGCACCACCCTGGTGCTGGCCGCATGCAGCACTGGCTGAACACACGGCGCTCAGAGGTGCCTTGCAGCGGCTGGCTGCGTTTAGGCGGAGGGGAAGGAGAGGGGGAAGGTGGGGCAGCACTTGGGGCCTGCATCCATGATGGAGGCCATATTACCTGCAGGACAACCAATCGGACAGGTCAAGGACGTGAACAGGTTAGCACGGGCCTAGCTTGTGCACACAGCCAAGGTGATGGATGGATGGATGGATGGATGGATGGATGGATGGGCAGCACAGCAGCACACATAGCGTGCTACAGTACACCCCTTCCAGTGCACGGCGCTATTGTACCAGAGGTCCAGAGCACACACGCGCCCGCCTGCCTGCACAAGTACATGCCCGCCTGCCTGCACATCTACACGCGTGCGCCCACACATATGCATGCCTGCCCGCACACAACGCAGGCCATTGCCCTTCCGTGTATTTGCGCGCACATCTGTGAAACGCCGTGTTATTATTATTATTATTATTATCATCCGCGCGCACCGGGGGCGAAGAAGCCGTCCGGGGTGTCGCAGCCGTTGCCCTTGTACACGGGGAAGCTGACGGTCGCGCCGTCCGCCGTCTCCCACGTGAACGACAGCTTGGTCACCTTGAACACGGTGCGGCCCGCGCCGTAGCTCTGTGGCAGTGTGTGGCACACGGTATAATGAGAACAATAACAACAACAATAACAATGATGATAATAATAAAATAATAAGAAGACTACGGCGTTTTACAGATGTTTCTGGCACACGGTATCGGCAGTTGCATCACGACAGCAGACATGACGGTGCAGGGATGGCCGTACAAGCTGGTGGCACTTCAGTTCAGGTTGCTGTACGCAGCACAGCCGCACACCAGGTTGTGGCAGCTGTGCAGGTGCAGTCGCATCAGCGCAAATGGAAGATGGGCACTGAGGCACACCGTGCGCATGTGATGACCACACGTATGCCCAAAGTGGGCGGAGTGTGGCAGCACGCGCGTGGGTGTGGGGCACTGCGCACCTGGTAGGTGGGCTTGTGGATGGTGAAGCTGCCATCATAGGGGTCGGTCACCCTGATGTCGCCCACCTTGCCGCGGCACTCGTCATCTATGTGCGTGTGTGGACATAGGTCACAGGTCAAGCACGTGGTCAGGTGCCATGGCATGAGGGGCGGGTGAGATGCAGCATGAATGGATGAGTTGAGCAGCAGCGGCGGCTGTGGCGGCAAGATCTGGGCAGGATGGGGTGGGCCGAGCAGCGGCTGAAGGGTGTGGTGCATGGCTGCATGTGCTCAGGACCGCCACTGCTCTAAGCGTACATCCAACAGCTGCCTGCTGCACGTCAGACCACACTCAGTGAAACGGGGCGGCCCTGCCTGCCCTGCGGCTGAGGCCTTGTGAAAGGGTTGGCACGCATAAAACACATGACAGCGGCGTACCACAGCTTCCAGCTGCTTGCCAGAATCTGACAAAGCGTGGAGTGTGGAGCTACTGGTACAAGTGATGCTTTCACCAGTGGTAAGCTACTGGTGGTGAGTGCTCACTGATGTGCCTTGCCAGGCCGCTGCAAGCAGCTGAAAACTGTGATATTTTTCTGTTGGGATATTTTCAATGTGTGATGCTACTCACTGATGTGGAACTCAAGCTTGTTCAGGTCCATGTTGCAGCAGAAGTTGTTGACGTCACAGCCAATGACCACAAAGTGGCCCGTGACCATCATGCCCTGGTCCGTGGTCTCAGCGCTGTCCAGCTCAAACGTGAAGGGCGTGTTGTACGACTGCTTGTCGCACCTGCGGTACAGGTGGCAGTACATACCGAGAAAGTGTCAGCGGGCCAGACAGTACTGTTTCGTATCCCGCAGGGTACGGGTGCACCCCTCAGGGCTTTACGGTCTGGGGGTTCCGGGCAGAGTGCTGCGCAGGGCTTGCGGCAGCGACAGGAGGACACAACAGCCAAGCCCAGCTGCAATCAACTCTGCCTGACTGAGGCTGCAGCCCATGGCGTGCTGAGGCCCCTACACAACAGAGACCATACAACAGCGGCCACAGCCCAAAGCACGGGCGCCCCAAGGTGCCCCAAGAAGGTGGTACTCGCATGGGCGGTACAAACATGTGCGGTAAACACACAGGGGAGGAACAAGCATGGGGCAGTGCATGCATGGGCAGTACAGTCACACGCACCGGCACCAGGGGAAGCCAGGGGCGGCATTGGGGGTGGATGGGGAGTCCAGGGGGGCATCAGGGGACAGGAAGGGGGAGGGGCGTCGGGGGTTGCGGGGGACTCAGGGGGAGGAGGGGAGTCGTTGATTTGCTCGGGAGGTGGTGGAGAGTCATTGATTTGCTCGGGAGGTGGTGGGGAGTCATTGGTTTCCTCAGGAGTGGGAGGGGAGTCGGCAGGAGGGGGGGTGCCAAAGCCGCTGCCACTGGGGCAGCACAGGTTGCGCTTGTCGGCCCAGTTGAACATGGAGTAGTAGTAGCCCAGGGGGCCCAGGATGGCCGTGGTGGATGCACAGGCGCCTGAGCCTACCAGCTTGATGGTGGTGCCGGCAATCTTGTCGCTGGTCAGCGCAGGCTTGAAGGGGATGGAGATATACTTGTTGGGGGCGTCAAAGCGCCAGCCCGCGGACTCCACACCGTTGATGTACACCTTGAGCGTGTAGCGGCCACACAGGGCAGCTGCGAGGAGCAGAGGGGCGCGGTGGGTCGGTGTTGTGACATAATAATAATAATGATAACACGGCGTTTCACAGATGTTTCGGCATGCCGGAGCCTGACAGTCATACAGTCGGTGTTGTGACATGAGCCTATCAAAACAGTGGGGAGGGCTCAAGGGGAGGGTGTGGGTTGCATGTATTCATGCAGGGGAGAGGCAAGCAGCTGACAGCTGCAACACGCCGCTGTATGTCGTGTGCAGCGAGGGCAAGGTGTGGTGGTGGTGAAAGATGTTGCAGGTGTGCAAGGGTGTGGGCTGTGGGGTTACACGTGACCGGGGCACGGCTGGGGATGGTGAGGCTCAGTGCAAGTGTCGTCAGCGCAGCAGCATGCGCAGCAGATAGAGCACTGATGTGCATGGAGGGAACAGGCTACGCCTGGGCACATGGTATGTCATGCTCCAATAAGATGGTTGATGGTGCTGCCACCCATCTGCAGGGTTGCGCACAAGCACGAAGCGCTACAGCGGCATATGTGTATGCACATGTGTGTGTAGCTGTCTGCATGGGTGTTGTGGGCGCCGTCATGCAGGTCATCCGCATGGGAGCATGCGCACAACAGCGATGTACAGCCGTGACAGACGACCATGCGAGATGAGAGAAAGGTGCAGCCCAGAATACATCAGCAGGCAAATGGGCCACTGGGCAAACAAGCAGCTGTGAGTGTGTGACTACGGGAGGCGTGGGGAGGATGATGGGCAGCATTGCATGCTGCAGCAGCATGTGGGAAGGTACAAGGTAGTTGCATGGCACAAAAGTCGAAAGCTGTCAGCAAAGGTCAACGGCTGCATTCCCATGCCGCGGCACTCCTGCACCTGCTGCATCGTCTCAATGGCACTCACTGGAGCTAATTTCAATCTTCTCGATGCCGGCAGTGGCAACCTGGAGAAAGCAGTCGGAGGGGGCCTCCACGCTGCGTGAGCTGAGCTGGAAAACCAGGGTGCCCGCGCCATCGTCGCTGATCAGGTCCAGCGTCGCAGGCAGGGAGTCCACGGAATAGTCATGGCAACTGCGTGCGGCATTTGCAATGCCAACGATTGGAGTGATGACCGACAAGGGCATGCGAACGGCTAATGTCCGGCACGTGCGCGTGCACAGATGTTAGGCTGCTCCATCCATCGTATCCGGGATCCACCAACTACTGACCGGCAGTAGGGGAAGCCGCTGTGTGGCGGGAAGGTGCGAGGGACACTGCAAGGCGGTGGCAGTGGCAGCACCAGCAGCAATCTATGATCGTGATTTGAAGCAGGGCATCTGGTGAGCATCCATGGTCCATGTATGCCGGGCAGTACGCTACAGAGCGTTCAGCTTCAAGGGAAAAGCTCGCTCCCATACTCGTTCGTTGTTGATGCAAATCATTTCCTGTGTGGTCAACTTGCCGGTGCCCTACCTCGTCTGTGCCCGGGCCAGCGAAGCCAGTAAGGCAGCGGCTGCTACCAGCGTGCTTAAACACCAACGCATTTTTCTTTCTTTCTGATCTGCCTGGGCACCGATGACTTGCATATTTGCACCCTACGATGACACACATCACTCCTGCGCTTGCATATCTTGGGGATGCGAACGGTGCCCACACGCAGGTCTGGTGCAGCTTATTCTACTCCTGCTCTAAACTGGCTTGGAGGGCACGGAAACGTCATCTGTCAGTAGCTGCTGTCAGACCACAGGAAGGCAGAGGGCGGCTGGACCCAGGGCACACAGGCATAAGTGGTGCAGCACAGGGCCCCAGCACCGGGACCCCGTTTAGATCTTGCCTGCCCATGAGGCTGGGCTGCAAGTCGTGTCGGCATTGTGAGGCCGTGCGACGGAAGAGCTGGTCAACGGCACCAGCTTGTCACAGCTACATGCCTGGCAGACACCACACACCTGGTGGTGCTCGTGCTGCGAGGCACGCACACCAGGTGCAGGGCACGCACAGGTTTCACATGTGACATGTCTGAACGGACCTGGCCTTCTAGTCGAGTGCAGTGGGACCCTGGCATCAGCTGCTGTGACACTGGCACGGGTGTGTACTGTGTAGACTGTGTACTTGCATGTTTCACTACCACATCCAGTCCCAGCGCGTTGTGTGGAAAGGACTGCAGCGCCTGCACAGTGCTGGCCAGTATGAGGACGATGCTCCGCCACAAGCAACCTGGACATGGGAGCCACCTGCCAAATTCAAGGGTAACTGTAACATGATGCAAGAGCGGCTGTAACGTGATGCAACTTGGCTGGTGATCGGGCTGCAGGCGGAGGCCCCCAGGGCATCACCTGCACGCCTGGACATGCTGTGCAGGGTTGCTCAGGCCTGGTCGCACCACCCATGCCACCATGTGCTGGACTGTTGGCTCACTCTCTCAACCCTTTCAGCTTAAAACCGGCAGGACTAGGTTGGACATATGAGTCAAGAGGCCAACACGTTGCGGAGCGTGCACTGCTGATCACGTGATCTGCCCGTGACTGGATGAAGGCTCGTGTAACATGAACATGGTAGGATGCTGTTAGGCTGGCACACAATATTGCCTAAGTCTTAGATGTCAGCATGACACTGGGTGATAAAAGCTATCAATGTGCCATGCAGGAGCCCTTGGCTGGCAATAGGAAACAGGATAGCACCGGATCATCTTACAATGTGCTGGCTGAATAGCGGCCATGCACAAAATGGGCCAGGCAGCAGCCGGCCTCTGTACACAGGCAGTCCCATGGCCTCCTCATTCACAAATGCACGAATGGACTGGGGATCAATGGATCGATAGGAACGGCAGGTCGTTGGAAAGGGGAAGAAAGGATCTTGGCTAACTCTCCGGGGGTGTTCTACTGGTCCTCAGTCATCTTCAGCAAGTACTGGGGTCTTGCCCTGTTGGGGCGCAACAAGCAACGCCGCTCTGGCGGCAAAACCTGCTCGTGTGCATAATGCACACGTTTGTTCAACACACCTACCACAAGCACATCGCTGCAGAGTGCATGGGATGGCGCTCAGCACGCACACATCGCACATGCACCCTTGCCAGCCAGAAAATAAGTCATGTGTCAACTTAGCTGGCGCACAACTGTTTCCAACCGTGTATCACCATCAGCAGCGCAGTGGCGCAGCTGATGTGCAACCAACACACGGCGGTACAACTTCAACACAGACGCCTGCTAGTCAGCTAACGAGCTGAGCACAAGGCACACTTGGATAGCCAAGCCAGCCTTGCACACAACCCTCAATCCTGCCCTGAGGGCGCTCTGAAAGCAGCCCTCTGCAGCCCGCCACCAAGGGCAGGTGCTTAGTTGTTGGAGAACAGGGAGTAGGTGGGGCAGCACTTGGTCTTGGAGTCCATCAGGGCTGCAGGCAAAGGACAAGACAGGTGATGCAAAGTGAGGGCTTGTGAGCTGGCACCACGAGAGAAGTTCAGGGCAGCATGACATACGAAATGCACACACGACAGGCCTGCCTGGTCTGGCGTCACACTCCATTCAAGCATGCAGAGCTGCAGGGGCTGCAGCATCTATCATGCAAGCAGGGTTGGTGGCAGGGTTCCGCTGCTGCCTAGCTGCCATGCAGTGTTCAGGCTGATCACGGCCCAGCGCAGATGCGGCACAGGCCATCCCACAGCTGCACGCTGGACGAAGCAAAACTAAGACGCAAGTCAGTCCAGGCTATAGCAGACAGCACCCACCAATGCCGCCGCCGGGGGCGAAGAAGCCGTTGGTCTTGGCACAGGGTGAGTTGGCGCGCACCAGGAAGGACAGGATCAGGCCGTCGGCGGTCTCATAGGTCTGGGACAGCTTGGTGACCTTGAAGACCTTGCGGCCGGGGCCATAGTCCTGCCAGCTGGGGCGGTGCACAGAGTTCACGGTCACACCATCAGCCTCATAGACCACGATGCGGTCGCCCACGTTGGCGTTGCCGTAGCACTCGTCAGGGATGTGGAACTCAATCTTGGACAGGTCCATGGTGCAGCAGGCTGAGCCCTCCTCGGAGCACCCGTTGACAATGAAGTGGCCCTTGATCTCCAGGCCCTGGGCAGTCTGGGTCTGGCTGTCCAGGCTGAAGGCAAAGGGGGTGTTGTAGGAGGTGCGGTCGCAGCGGCAGAAGGGGAAGTTGGGGGGAGGGTTGGGGGTGGAGGG
>QAXD01000012.1:212770-226741 GCA_004335575.1 Haematococcus sp. NG2 | reverse complement strand
GGGGCACGGGGGCGGGCCCGTCGGTGTTTGAGGCGCTGGCTGCGGCACGGCGGCCGGGCGCGCATGGGAAGCCCTGAATGAATGAAAGTTGTTACGCTGGGAGAGAAAGGGAGGCCCTGAGGCTGGGCATGCTGAACATGTGCTGGACACCCTGCATGGAGTGGAGTTACTAACCCTGCGTTCTTTTCCAATCCCGCATTCTTGCCGAACGCCTCAATCTTGTTTGAACCTGCATTAATTCTTGCAGTGGAGTGCCCTGTCTATCTACGTCCTCCTTGCGTGCGTGTTTGCTGTGAGTGTGGGCATGGCCGTGCACTGGGGCCAGCTGTTGCGCCAGTGGGCCCCAACGGACTAGCGTTCACTTCACTGTGTGTGCTGTGGAACAAGCATGAAGTGCATGCCGAGTCTCTGTCATGTTCATGTTCATGTCATGGCGGAAGCCTCGTGGTAGGTCTGCCGTGGTCATTGCCATACCAATGGCACAGTGCATGTGGACCTCCAACAATTGCACGGACGAACAGATCCAAGCAGCTTATCTGCCATGCCACAAACGTGCATGTAAATTGATGATTTCAATTTTGATCGAAGGTCTGTGGGCTGTCATTTGGGCTGTGTGATGGTGTATGGTTCTGTGCTATGGCAGATGCGAGACCTGTATCCACGACTGGTGACCGCTTGCTACCCATGCGCCGTTGTGCACAATGAAGTTCATGTGCAGTGCCCACTCCTGGTCACCGTAGCAATGGTCCACAGCATTAGCCGCTTTCGCTTTGTTCTGCCGCAAATTCTAGTGAATCGATCATCGTTGTGAGCTCAGGTACCTCGAGCCTGATGTGGATGCGACGGGTAGAGCCCTGCGCAAAATGCTGAGGTGTTTTGGGTTTCAGCTCCAGCGTGCCTCTCAAAGGCAGGAACGGGATGGAGCGGTGGCGGAGGGCATTAAGGTCAGTTGTCAAAGCACATACTTGGGGACGAAAACAGGGCAGGAATTGTATGCACTCACGCCTTGACTCTTTGCATTTGTTTCGCCGCGGTCTGTGCTTCCAGCACGTGGGGGGGGGGAGTGTTTCGTAGGGATGTGCCGCAAAGTGGCACCTGGAATGCTACATAGCAAGTAACATGTTTTTGCCGTGCAGCAGGGTGCTGCAGCCTATGTCCAGCTCACTGACACTTTGGCATGCTTACACTCCTGGCAGACAAGAGAACCTAAGGAGCCCAGGTCGCCGGAAATCACACACACAGCTGCGGAGCCGGCACTCGCTCAGCCGGCCGGCCTTCCTGCGGCACCCTACTCATCATCATCACCTGTCAAACACCAGGGAGAGCTAAGCTCGCCCTGTGGGGTCGCTGGCGTGGAGTATGCACTGCTGGACATCCACGGGCAGGCCTGCTACTCCGCCTCGCACGCATTTCAGCAGTGCACAATTGGCAAGCATGCTTCCATAGAGACTCCACTCCTGGCTGCGCTGCTGGGGTCGGATGCGCTGGCAGCTGCAGCACTTAAGGCAATGGGCGCTGGCGCAGGGGTCTGGAGCGCAGCCATCAAGGTGGAGTGGATTCCCAATGGCGAGGCCCAACTCCCTGCAGCCCAGCGCTGCCGAGCTGCTGAGGATGCGCACCAGGGCCGCCTGGCCGCAGGTGCGCTTCCTGTTCGCGCGTAAACCGCCAGCCAAGCAGAATCTTTGCCCTTTTCCGCATGTGATACGGCGGCAGTACAGCTGCTTGCAGATGCCTGTTGTGCGCCACCACTGTAGCAGTGCGTGCAGCTGCACATGCTGCACCCCATGCGCAACATCAGCTGGCCACGGTGAACACATGTGTGTGCGCTGCCATGGCCAGCGCGCGCATGCATCGTACTGCCCGCCGCGAACAACCCGCTGAAGATGACATCACTGTGCATCTGTTGCGCAGGGCTGATGCAGGTGCTGCCCAGCAGTACACCGGGGGATGATCCCTTTGGTACACTGGCGTGCACCTCTGTGCACCACCCCCTTGTGCAGCAGCATGTAGTATCCCTGGTGCACATGGGTCAGCCAGCGGGAGGTGGCCCTCAGCCTGAGCCACAACAGCCGTGTGTGGGCCCAGCTGCCGCTGCAGCCACATCACTGCAGGCGTGGCACGCAGGCATGGCAGCCGAGATGCATGGGGCAGCAGCAGCAGCCGGAGCACAAAGCATGCACCACTCCTATGGTGGAGCAGTAGAGTGCACGGAGCATGCCCACACGCACGACCTCTCCCAAGCACAGCCAGCCAGCACCACCGCCACCACCTCGGCATCTGCGCCACTCCACAAGAGCACGCATGACTGGCTGCTGCCGTCGCCCCGGCTGGCACGCAGGAGGCCGTCACAGCACCTGCTGCTGGACGCGCAGCTGCCGCGCGGCTTCCACCCTCCCTTGGCTGCCCTGCCGGCCCCCGCCCCTGTCCCGCCTGCAGTACACATGCCTGCAGGACAAACAGTACAAGCAGTACATGCGCATGGTGCATGCGCCACGCCTCAGGCTCGGGGCATGGGCACCACTGCCACTCCTGCTGCTCCGGTTCCTGCTCCTTTTTCTGCACCCGGCATCAGCGCTGCTACTGCTGCTACTGCTGCTGCTGCTACTGCCGCTACTGCCGTGCATCAGGGGCCGGGCGCAAAGTTTGTACCGCCCATGTTCAGCACGGGCGCAGATGTGAGGGCCCATGCAGCGGCTGCAGGGTTCATGATGGGCCGGGCAGGCGGCTCATCCACCTGGCCAGGCAGCAGCAGCTGCAACACAGCCCCGCTGCTGCACCCCGGCAGTAGCCACAGCGTACCGCCTGCGCTACAGCTCACACCCCCAGGCAGTAGCCACAGCGTACTGCCTGTACTGCCTGCTGTGCCTGACGCGGGGAGTGAGATTGGGAGTGACGAATGGCCGGACACCCCCTCGGGCTCAGGCCAGCCGCTGATGGTGTTGCGCAAGCGCACGTTTGACATGGCACGCCTGCTGGCCCAGTGCGCTGTGCCTGCTGCTGCTGCTGCTGCAACCAGTGCTACTGCTGCTAACGGTGCTGCAACCAGTGCTACTGCTGCTGCTGCGCCTGCAACCAGTGCTGCTGCTGCGCCTGCAACCTGTGCTGCTGCCGCTACGGCAAACAGTGCTGCTGCTGCTGCTGCCGCTGCGTCAGCACCTGCTGCTGCTGCTGCCGCTACGGCAACCAGTGCTGCGCCTGCAGAGGCCCATGCAGCACCCTGCTCCACGTCACAGTCTCACACCCTGAACAGGTACCGGGACAGTGCCCTGGGGCAGGGGGGCCCTGACCCATGTGACCCATGTGCAGCGCCCAGTCAGACTGAGGGTGGCCTGGTGTCAGACCGGGGGGAGCAGTACAGCAGTACGGGGCTCTGGGGCGGCGGCGTGAGGACGCTGCAGGTCACGCTCAGGCCCGTGAGGCATCCGGTCACACAAGAGTGAGTGCTGGCATGGCTTGTTAGACGGGCGGGACAGGCGGTACATGGAGAGACAGGCAGTACATGGGTCGTACTGCATGCCCTGCTGCCCCAGCGCTGCACGGCCGGCGTGCATGCTTGCTCATCCCCGCATTGGCCATGTGCGCGTTTGGGTATGCCTGCTCTGTGTGCGCCGGCTCCCATGCTCCTGTTATACCCTCCCACCTGCATCTGCCCCCACCCTTTCCTTCCCTCCCCGATCAACGGCCTCTGATAAAGTGATAATTAAACCATCGCTGTCGAGTGCCGACGCACCCTTTCCCGCCCTCCCTCCCCCAACCCTGCTCATGTCCCAGGCGGCTGCTGCTACTTGTGGGCGTGGATATGAGTGCACCGCCTGTGCCACAGGCAGCACTCGCTGACCTGGCTGAGTGCCAGCTGGACATGTGGCCGAGCCTGCTCCCATGGTGCGCATGGCGCATGCTGCATGGAGCATGCTGCATGCGTGCTGCATGGCGCATGGGCGCATGCATGCCATGCATGGCGCATGGCGCATGCTGCATGGTGCTGCTCCCACCGTGGCGCATGGACCTGGGGCATGGGATGTGCTGCATGCGGTGCATGGCATGTGCCACATGAGGGGAGTGCGCACTGGTGCAGGTGCCATGCAGGGGCATGCATGCAGGCATGCACGGCATGCATGCCGTATGCTGTGCACCCTCTTTTTCCTCTCACACCTCCTAGGGCCTTGGATCCTGTGATCCCTTGGCGCCCTTCCTCACTGCGCCTTGTGTGTGCCCATACTGCAATCAGCCACATACTTCTGCTGCCAGCATACTGCCCTGGACATTTGTAGTGCCTGTGTACTGCCCAGTGCATCTTATGCCGCCCTTGTAGTGCCCATGCACAACTGTGTGACGCCTGTGCACTGCTGATTGCAGCCATGTGGCGCAGTTTCTGGCTTCTGGTGGCGGGGGCAACGGCTGTGCGCGCAGCGCTCAGGAGCCCTCCGCTACACCTGCCACCCCACCATCTGCTGCAGCTGTGGGTCCCACACAGTCGCGTATGACCGCCCCACAGTCACACGTAGCAGCCGTCACCCAATCACATGTAGCGGCCGTCAGACAGTCTCACGTGGCCGTCACACAGTCTCACGTGGCCGTCACACGATGCCTGGACGCGCTCAGCGACCGGCTGTCAGCCGCAGAGGCTGCGGTTGCGCTCCGAACCCGCCGCGCGGCCGCGGCCCCGGCAGTAGCGGACAGCGCGCTGGAGGTGGCAGACGGCGCCGCTTTTGTACCGCCTGTGGCTGCCGCTTTTGTACCGCTGACTGGGCCGCCTCATGTGGGCAGTACACCGGCGGTACGGGCAGGGGAGCACGTGGATCACGCTGCAGCAGTACAACAGCGCGGGCAGCAGGTGCATGTGAAGGACGCGGGTGAAGGGCAGGACCATGAACTGCATGACGTGGATCTGCAGTACATGCCGCAGCATGTGCCTTTGTACAGCTGTCCGGCGGTTGCAGCAGGCAGTACAACTGCCACCGGTGGCACATGCCCCATGCCTGACTCTGGTTCCATACGTACCGCCACCAGCGGTACATGCAGTACGAGCGCAGCAGTGTGCACAGGCAGCGGCGGTGTCCTGCGGCTGGGTGCTCCAGTCAGTCTGGAAGCACGCGGCAGTAGCAGCTCTGCGCGCCCCAGCGCTACTGCCACCAGCCACCGCGACACCCTCAGCTGCTCTGCCACCAGCCTGGCTCAAGCCACGCCTGACGACGTTGCCCGATCTGGCACCGCTGTACTGCCCCCCGAGGATTGTACCGCCAGCAGGACAGGTGAGGGGGATGAGCTGGAGCCCACGTACCTCGCGGCCCCTTCAGCTGCAACCAGAAGAAGCTGCCGCGCAGCTGCCGGCACCGCCTCAGCCGTCGTGGCCATCACGGCAGCTGTGACAGGCCCCTGGGGCGGTACCGCCTCCCGCGGTCACATGTCACAGGGTGCACGCCGCGGCAGCAGTACAAGTACCGCCCTGGACGCCAGCAGCGAGGTGAGCGTCAAGGACTGGGCGCTGCGGGCAGGCAGCGGTACAAGCAGTACGGGCGGTACAGGCGGTACGGCTGGTGCGAGTGGGGTGGGCGGTGCCCCCAGCCCAGCACCCTTCTCTGTGGGTACAGCTGGAGGAGGTGGGGTCGCCGCATAAGCACCAGACCTATGAGCCCTATGAGACCTATGACCTTTACTGTTTCAAATGTGTGACCCTCAGCCGCGTACTGCCACACATGCAACAGACCAGCAGTACATCAGTACAGCTTGGAGCAACCACCGGCTTGTGCTGGTGGGAGCTGGTGTCGGGAATCGGCCACAGCTGCGCCCGCGTGTGGCGCCTCCGTGCGGGGATGGCATGGTGTTCACCTGTGCTCGTTCGATGCGGCTGTGATGTGTGTGATGCGGGTGTGATATGTGTGATCCAGGTGTGACTTATGTGGTGCGGGTGTGAGCTGTGTGATGTGGGTGTGATGTGTGCCCCTCCACATAGACAGGAAGGTGGCTCATGCCCGGTGGGTTTGCAGGGGTGTACAGGGTGTGGCAAAGCGGGATCTGAACGGACGGGATCTGAGCGGGCGGGCCCTGAGGGGACAGGATGTGAACGGATGGGATGTGTGCAGGTGAGATGTGAATGGGTGGTATGTGGATGGGTGGGATTTGCAGCAGGTGCCATGAGGTGGAGCGGCTGCTGTCATGTCTTAGTCCTTCAGTGGTAGTGGGTGCACTGCTGTGCTACTGGCATGGGTGGCAAAGCATGCGGCCCCGGTCAAGCATGCAGCCCAAGTCAAGCATGCAGCCCTGGTTAAGCATGCGGCGCCAGTCATTCATGCGGCGCCAGTCTAGCCCAGTCAAGCGCTCAGTCAAGTTGGGGCTCATTGTACAGAAGCATGGCTCTTCAGCGGCTCTTCATGGGCTCTTCATGATCTCTTTGTGGGATATAGTCGGTGGGTGGGCTCCCCTGTTGGGCTCAGTTCTCATCGTGCGCGCCCTGCCTGGCTCTCAGGCAAGCAGCAGGAAGCGGTGATGCGCCGGTCATATGCCATGGCACGCTGCACACCAGCGGCATACCCCGGCTCCTACTTTTGTTGGAGTATATGTACTCCACATCTGGCTGCTGGCCACATCTGGCTGCTGTTGCATCCGTAGCGTTAGGGATGCTTCAAGAGCCAGATATGGAGTATATATACTCCGACAGCGGTATCGCAGCTGTCCGGCGGTGGCGTGGCCTTCATGGTGGCGATAGTGTCTGGGAGGGCGGGTGCGCCGCACAAGCCGTGTGTGTGGGGGGGGATGTGAACCACCTGCACGCAGTGTGCGTGCACCGGCTGCCCTCAACGGTTATAGCTCATTCCTTTCAAACACATGGAAAATAGCGCATGGCGCGTCATGGCAGGTCATGGGGGATGGAACACAGGCGTGCAGTGGGTGGCTTGCAGGTGGTTGGGTGCATGCATGCACACGGTTTTCTTTTTCGATTTCAGTTCCCATATTTGATGGTGGAAAGAAATGGTGGCTGCCTGGGGTATAAGTGCTGCATCACATGCATGCAATGCATGAACTGTACACTACATGCATACACGTGCTGGATGATGTGTGGATGCTCGACTTAGAAGATGCATGTGGGGTGTGCCTTGGCCCCGACTGTCGGCGCCTAGCAGGAATGCTGCTGCCACCGCTCGTGTGCTATGAGCTGCTGTGCTGTGCTGTGCTGTGCTGTGGCGCGCAGTACTCCAGCAGTGCGATGCTGCACGTGTGTTGTGCAGCATGCCATGTAGGGTTGCGGTGCGTCATGGGGAGTGATGGTGATGGGCGGTAGGAATTGCTGCATTGTGCACCATTCAGGCAGCAAAACTGGTGCTGGAATGTCGGTGAATCATGATAGGGGATTGGAAGCAGCCCTGCTTCCTCAACTTTGAGAGTTGTTTCCATTGGGCAGTGGAATGCGGGCTCACAGGGGCGGTGCACACAGCCATTTATTTGCTGCCAAGGCTTCGGTGCAGCTTCAAGGCTCATGGCCATTTGTTGCGGACCTTCAACTCATGAAGATTGGGTGCAGGGCATTACGCACATGTTCAGTCCTCTTTGTATGGTTGTAAGTGTGGGGGGTGTATGGTTGGCAGGGCCCCTGACTGCGCACGACGTCATACCACTCATACGCGTGTGCTCATTTGCCGTGTGCGTGCTGCTTTTCCTTCACTCTCTCCAGCACTCTCTTCCAAGGCTACATCAGCAATCTCCCACACGTATATATACAGCAATCTCGCGTGTAAGGTGTCACAAGACGCAAGTGGCTCGGCTCCCTTTGCCTCCAATGTAATGACCTTCACTCTCAGCTGCTGCGTTACATAGGAGCCGGTCATCACTCATCAGCCTCACGACCATCAGCCCATCAGCCTGCCTGCACTGAATCGTCCGCAACGCAGCAGATCAAGGAAAGCTTGGGCGGATCTGGGGCGGATCTTGGACATCTTCATATTACCGTTGTGTAGGTCTTGCCAGATCCTGGGCAGATGTTGGGCATGAAGTAGATTATTGTGCACCTGGTGCCGTGCATCCGGACCTGGAACTGGATTTGGACCTGGACCTGGATCTGGATCTGGGCCCATATCTGGATCTGGCCCTCAGTACAAACTGCCGTGGGCAGTGGGGAGAGTGGCTGGCATGCGACGGTCTCTGGGCCCCTCGAATGGTACAACCGCCCTGACGTAAAAACAAGGCTACAATGGCTGTTGCAATGAACTGTTACAATGACTGTTACAATGAACGGTTACAATGATTGCACAACGCGGCCGCAACATCTGGTCCAAGCCAGACAGCCTGACAGGGGACAAGCGAGCTGTGACACCAGCAGTGCTCGCCTGCCTGCACTCGCACGTTCCCAACGCAGCACATCTGAGGCTGGGACATGCATGACAATCACAGCCTGGATGTGGATCCAGATGTGCACACCTGCATCTGGACCTGGACCGCAGCCTGCATCTGGATCTGGCCCACCATCTGGGCCTCTGCATCTCACAGGCTGGTCAAATGGCATCTCACTGGCTGGTCAAATGGTAGGGGTGGTGGGGTCCGTTGGTAGGGAGTGTGGGTGGGGTGGCACCTCTGCCGGCTGTGCGTTCACTGCTGACTCACCACTTCCCACACCACCCCTGGGCTCGCGTGCCCCCCTCACACTCGCACGCAACGTCCCCAGTGGGTCTGACAGCGCGTCGCCCACCTGTCAGTCAGTCAGCCAGTCATGCGGTCCGTCACTCAGTGAGTCACACCAGTCGATTGGTCAGTCGCTCACTGGGACGATGCAGAGGAGCGGTCACGCAACAGATGGCAAGGGCAGTGACGCTCAAGGTGCCAAGCAGGCTAAGGGAACTGAAGAGTGGGCAGCACACAGCAGAGGCAGCATGGCATGGCATGGCATGTCAGTGTACCGCCGCATGGCTGGTGCAGCAGCGCACGGCTGTGCAGATGCATGGGCAGCATGGCTGGTGCAGCAGTTCATGGTTGTGTATGTATCCATGGCTGTGTATCTATAGCTGTGCATGGCTGGCCCTGCCCTTGCTGTCCTATGAAAGAGGTCCAATCCACTGCGAGACTGCCAGGTGCAGGGTGCAACCTCAGCACAGTGCAACGACAGTGCCCTTTGTATCGCTCAGGACGGTGCAGTACAAGCCAGGTGTGGGGAGACCCACCTTAAATCTTTACACTTTTGGCATGGCACCCACCTTGGCCCTCACACTTCTGGCACCCACCTTGGCCCTCACACTTCTGGCACCCGCCTTGGCCCTCACACTTCTGGCACCCGCCTTGGCCCTCACACTTTTTGCACCCACCTTGGCCATCACACTTTTTGGCACCCACCTTGGCCATCACACTTCTGGGGCCCTCCATCTCACGCGTGGCGCTGGCCATAGCTGCGTCCTGGCCCGCCCCCGCCCCTGCCTGCATGGATCACCGGGAAAAGGGTCCAGGATCTGAAGGGCCCAGGGTGAGTAGGGCTCAGGGTTAGGGTTTATGAGGCACGGGGCACAGGGCACAGGGCTCAGGGTGCAGGTGTAGGGCTCAGGGGGCAGGTTTTCGGGTCCAGGTTTAGGATTCACTCCCTGACAGGGTTCAGAGTTTCAGTTCAGGCTTCAGGTTTCAGGGGTTGGAGTTCTGGGCGCATAACGTGCAGGGTTTGGGGTTCGAGGTTTAGGGTTTATGGCAGGAGCCCAGGAACTGGATGGCGTCATGCGGTGGCCGGCATGTGCGGGACACGTGCACATGCAGTGCCCAGCAGCACGCAGTACATGCAAGCATGCGGTGCACGCCAATAAAAATGTGGTGCACAGGGTCCTGAGCTACCAGGTGGTTCCTGGGCTTCCATGCCTTATCGGGCGCCCAGCGCCAACAAGGAAGCAAGGCTGACTGGCTGAGCCATCGTCTGCAGAGCTGGAACATGCCTCAGCAACCCAACAGAGCCAAGCATGCACGGCATGCTGCAGCTGCTAGTAAGTCAGCACACCCAGCAGCATGCAAGTGAACTGACCGCATGCGTCACACGCGGCCCCTGGCTCGCCCATGCCCATGCCCCGGCCATGCCCCAGCCATGCCCCAGCCCAGCCATGCCCCAGCCATGCCCCAGCCCTGCCCAAGCCCAGCTGTCCCCCAGCCATGCCCAGCCATGGCGCACCAGGTGTGGGTGTGGGGCTCGCGGCCTGGCCGCCTGAGCTCCCTGTGCCTCCATGCCTGCAGTTGCGCTCTGCGCCCCTGACACAGGTAGGGTAAGGGTCAGGCATGAATCACAAACCCTGAGCTCTGTGCTGGTGGTGGCAGGTGCAAGGTGCAGGGATGCCATAACTGCAGTGATGCCAAAGATACAGCGATGCCAGAGATAAGCTACAGTGATGACCTCCCTTACTCTCATCCACGCCCCAACTCCATGTGATGGGGTCGACGCATCCCAAAGCAAATGCCAGAGATACAGTGATGCCAGAGGTTCAGTGATGATGGGCCTCATGGATGTGCTGTTGTGCTCTGAGTACACCTGCCTACCTGCAGCGTGGATGCCAAAGAAGGCGCAGATACCCGTTCTGCTTCAAGCAAAACCAACACCACGGCAAGGCTGGCCGTGCGCCTCAGAGCTGCAGGGCCGTGCGGTTATGAATGGCTGTGTACATGAACGATGGGGACTGATTGCTCTCTGTGACATCATACACCAGGCCCGGCTAGCTTTGAACTGATCGATTGCGCTCTGGTCCGCGTTGCCAGGTTGGGGCAAGTAGCTGAGAGCTGTGGTACACAGCTGTTATGTATGGCCATCCATCATGCACGCATGTGCTTGCCGCGTTTCAGGTGCCTCCCTGCTGACGGGCTGAGGGGCTGTGTCTTGGACCCAACATGCTGAGGAGCCAGCTTGTTTACACCAGCATGGATGCTGTCATGAGCCCTGCTGGCTCTCCACACACGCTGTTTGTCGCTCTGCTGTACTGCTGGTGCTGCTGCAGTACAGTGACGCTAATGCCCCAAATGCGCCCGCTGCCTTCACATTTGTGATCTTGAGTCATGGCTAGCACTAGCAGCGGCATGATGCAACTCAGAAGTTGACTAGGTTTTTCCTGCCGCTCAACACTTTCAGCATTCTTTGAACGAGCATGAGTTGCTGAGTGCGATGAAGAACTGGCGTGGTTGAGCGGCCCATCTTGGGATCTGTCACCTGCAAATGCCCGGCTTTCACGATGCCACCGGTAATACGCTGCGCGAAATCTTGCGTCAAAGCCTGTAGAATTGTGCCACAATTCAGCTTCTGTCCACCTGCTGAGGAGGTCGTAAAGCAAGGCGATGGCATTGACGCCCCCGCAGAGTTCCGGGAGTATAATCGGCTCATTCATGATCAGGAAGATGGGGACGGGGATCAAGAGGATCCGCTGCTGGGGACGCAACGGCACGGCCTGCCCCGCGTCAGCGCGAACTGGCACAAGGCATGGCGCAGCGTCTTCAGGGTGCGTCCCGGGGCGCAGCGATGCGACGCTGGGAGGGGCCATGCTGTGCCCTCATGTCCGCCATGCGTGCATCGCGTCATGCGCCCTGCGTGCGCTGTGCGCTTTCAGCGTTGTTGCCATGATGGCCCTCGCCACGACTGCCCATGCCTCGGTCGCAGCGATCTGCAGCAGCTGCAGCACAGCTCATCGGCTGTGCAGCACCAGTCAATGACTGGCGCTGCACTGGGGCGGGGCGGTGGTCAGGATCGAGACACCTCAGCGCGCTGTGCATTTTCGTTTGGGGGGAGGGGCACTTCATGGGTTGTGGTGCAACGGCCACGCATGCGGCTTGTGTGCCATAGCCGCCACATGTGCCACCTCTTACACCAGCGCACCCACACATGGCGTTTCATGTGTCGTGGGGGGGGGGGGGGCACATGGCATGTGCACATCCCACGCTCCAGTAGCCCCCACCCCTCAGCCGGGGCGCATATGTGCCCGTGATCTGCCCGCTTCTCCACTCCGCTGCACCATCAGAGCATGTCTGCGTTGTCCATTCATTTACACCGTCAGAGCATGCGCTCAAGTGCATGCGCACACATGCACACACAGTTTACACACACATGGCATGCGCACACATGCGGCCACCTCCCACCCAGCTCTGAGCATGGGCACCGCACGCGCCGCATGAGCTGGCCACACAAAACATTGGTTTTGGTGGGCGGGCGGGCCCTGGCGTGACCGCGCGTACATGCACACACACCACTCTCACGATCCGCGTACATACCCGACTGACTGAATTCAAGGGGTGTTGGCAACGGGAACAAAGGAATTGAATGGCCCTAAACCCTGAACCCTGAACCCTAAACCCTGAACCCCATGGTGGCGGGCCTCACATCACACTTTCATCTGATGTGCCTTGTGTTGTGGCTGGCTGGCACGCGCGCAGCGAGGGCACGACATTGAGTCGGCCAAAGTCAACCACCAGTACACCGCGGAAGGTGTGTGTATGTGCGCATGTGTGTGCGTGTGCGCGCGCGTGGGGTGGGGTGGGGTGGGAGGGTGTGTGCATCCTTTCACTTGCCACCACCTGCGGTTGATATGTGGGATCATGTATGGGTTTATATGCTATGACAAGGATGTATTGGTATCGTGTGGAAGGTGTTCGGCATGTGCGTGTGTGCGCTTGTGGGGAGTGGGTGGGCGGGGCCCTTCCGCTGGCCAGCTTGGGCTATCACAATTTATGGGGTGGTACCGTGGTTAGTATTCTGTATCTTGTGTAGCTGCATCATTCAGATGCTTATGCTGCCTCCATCAGGCGGGTGGTTTGTGTACATTAGGTTTAGCAAAATAGATATGCAGGAGTGGTGCGGGAGGAATGGCGGGAGCAGGAGCCGTGCAGCCGCAGCAACAGCAGTGCAGCAGCAGCGGCCCCAGTGCCACTGGTTTCAACCCCTGGTTCTCCCCTGGTCACACCTGCTCATGCCTGGTTACGCTGTGTCACACTCGATCACACCCTGTCGTCACACGTGGTCACTCACACTGTGGTCACATGTGGTCACTCACACTGTGGTCACTCACACTGTGGTCACAATCACACTGTGGTCACAGAGCGCGTGAAGCTGAACAATGTGGAGTCCATCGACTACCTGGCTCCCAACAGCGGCATGTACCGCAAGTGGGTGTGCAGTACTGCAGTACAGTTCTGTCATGTGGCGGAACAGGTTTTTGGCGGTACAGCCCTGCTGCAGTACAGTCCTGTGGTGGGCACCAGCAACAAATGGGCTTTCTTTTTTTGGGAGGGGGAGACAACTGCTTCCTTCTGTTCCTGCCCTGCCTGCTTGAGCCCTGCGTGTCGTCCACTGCGCCCCCACTCTTCTAACCCTAAACCTTACACCCTAAACCCTAAGCCCCCACCCCCCTGAACCTCACTCCCTGACCCAACCGCCAACCCCGACAGCTCACGATGCTGAACCCTAATTCCTGAACCTTCCATGCTAAACTTGAAACTGTACACCCTGAAACCCCAAACCCTGAACCCCAAACCCCAAACCCTAAGCCCCAAACCCTGACTCCTAACAGGTGGCTGGTGCGCCAGCCCCACTGCCGGCACTGGGACCGGTGGCTGCTGATGGGCATCATCGGCTGCACCACTGGCCTGGTGGCGCACCTGCTGTACGCGGTATGAAACCTGCGTGTGAAAGTGTGAGCGTCTGCGAAAGTGTGAACGTGCGTAAAAATGTGAATGTGTGTGGAGAAAGTATGAACCTGCGTGTGAACCTGTGTGTGAAAGTGTGACCGTGTGTAAAGTGTGAATGTGTGTGTGAGGTGTGGAAAGTGTGAGGTGTGAAATCCAACTTGAGTGCGACATGTGGGCAGGCAGTGTGAATGGCGGTGGCGCGATGGGGCCGCAGCAAACTGCTCTGGGCCACTACCCATGTGGCTGTGGCTGTGGCTGTGGCTGTGGGCAAGACCTGGGCCCCCCCCCCAAGTTATACCATTGGGAGGTGTCATTTAGCAGGGTCAATTGAGGTTGACACCCCCCCCCCCCCCC
>QAXD01000012.1:161880-176935 GCA_004335575.1 Haematococcus sp. NG2 | reverse complement strand
CATCTTGGGGTGGGTGGGCGTGGAGGGTATGTGTGTGCATGTGAGAGGTCCAGGTGGAGAGTGAGCTATGGACATGGGCTGCAGGGGTGGGCCTCTTGGATGGTTGGATGGGGGTGCAGTGGTTAGGAAGGGGTTAGGATGGGTTAGGAAGGGTTAGGAAGGGGGCAAGGAAGGGTTAGGAAGCGGGGTGGTTAGGAAGGGGGGTGGAAGCGGGGCGCTCCGTGCGCGCATGGGGTGCAGGTGGGGGGAAGGTGGGGCGTGCAAGCACGATTCTGGGCCCACGCACAGGGCAAAGTGCAGCGCCGGCAAGTGAATGTGGGCATGGGTAAGGGGGGGAATGCGGCCTGGAAAAAGGTCGGCACCACCCAACCCATGCGTCATGAACTCATGACACTGTCATGCCTCAGGCTGACCCATGCACCTGTCAGCCCTCGGGCACAGTGCAGCTGCTTCTCCTCAGAAAAAGCGCATGCCAGCGACTGCAGGCGCCCTACCAGTTGATTCCTCGAGGGTGGGGATGCAGTAACTGGCGCAGAGGCATGAGCCAGCTTCGGAGCAGCACCATCAACCGCAAGATGCCATGCATATGCTGAGGTGACACACGACGCACAGAGCCCGTCCCATGGTGTTTTAGCCCTTCTCACCTGCATCCGTGTCTTGATGGTGTCCAGTGGGTGGATGCAGGCCTGTGCAATGGTCCTGGCCAGTGCGCCTGCGCCAATGTTTTGCACCTGCAGGCAGGGCGCCCAGGTGTCCTTGCATGCTTGCATGGGTCGAGGCATGCTGGTTCCAGCAGAATCCATGGAACTAGACACGTCCAACCCGCGACCGCAGCGCGACCTGCGGCCCCGGAGCTGTGCAGAAAGCGTACACTGGCAGCTGTTCTTGGGACAAGAGTAGAGCTGCAGGGTCCCTACACCTCCCTTCCCCTCCTCACCAGCTCCACAGTATCCTGCGCCTCTTTGGCGCTCATGCTGGAGCGCTGGGACATCGTCAAGGCTCCGAAATTCTTGGCTCTTGCATTGCGTCCTTTTGCTGCCCCTTTCCCTTGTGACAGCACACCACTGCTTCTCGCGGGCTGCAGCCCTGTGGGCGGCAGGCGAGGCAGCAGCAGGTGCCACTGCGTGCCCGCGTGGCCCAGCCCGCTGATGCCCTCTGCAAAGAGCTGCACCAGCGAAGCAGTCCCGCTTGTACCAGACATAGGCGAGCCCGCGAGCGACGAAAGTGCTGGGGGAGCATCAGAAGCGCCAACCCGTGCAAATTTGGCGCTGGGCATTGCTGATTGTGACGCCTGTCAGTGTAGCGACATGACCTGGCCCGTCAAGTTGCCACAATGCGCAGAGCGTACGTAATTTATGCAGTCAGCTTCGCTCTGGGTGTTTGGGGTGGACCTTTGGGGAAACGTTCTGTGGGTATCAGATGCCAATTCCTTTTTAGGGGCGTCAAAGATGCGCGTAACAGCGCTGCATATGTGCTGCGCACACCTCATACAATGCACTGTGGGGGAGGATCCTACGTGAAATGGCAAGGAAGATTGCGGGACCTGTGACAGGGTGGGTTCTTGGACTGCACCAAGATTCGTATAGTATTACAGCGAAAGCATCAAAGTGCGTTCTGTTTGCTCTAGCGATTCGCTTGCTATGGCGCGCCCACGTGCGTGGCCCACCTGCCACCCCGGACAGGCAGCCCGCATACCCCGCCAACCACTGCTTCTACGCTCCGCAATCGCCTGCTCTACTGGTAGAACGCAAACTCGCTGTCGCCCTTCTTGACATTCGCTTTGTAGCCCTTTTCAAAGTCCTTTGGCAGGATCACATACCTGCGTGTGTCAGTCAGCCAAACACAGTCAGCCAGACTGTGTTGCATGAGGCTTGGCAACAGCATGAGTCGGGCAGTCTGAAACAGCAGCAGGCAGATGCTGTGCCCGTGTATCAGCAGTATCACGCAAGGCTCCCAGTGCCGCGCAGCTGTCATTGCCCACACAAGGAAGCTGGTCTCAATCAGGCAGGTCTTGGCGCAGGAACAAGGACACTAAAGGCTCAAGCAGCTGGGTGCGGGCGCTGATAATGCAAAGAGCTCTCGCCTAACCCCAACCCCTCAAAATCCCAAGCCAGTGCCCAGTAAGCTCTTCGCCCACAAACCCAGCATCCCCAGAAACACAGCGCCCACACGACCAGGCGCGACGCACAAACCCAGCTGTGCCCACAACAACACACCAGGCGCAGCCAGCCCCGCACCGCGCATCATGCACGCACCTGTTTTTCCGCACGGCGTGCATGCCCGCTTCCTGGCAGATGGCCGCGATCTCGGCCGCGCTGATCTTGTCTGGCCGGGACACATAGTCCTCCAGGTCCACCTCATCACTCAGGTTCATCTTGTTGGTGCACACCTGGGGCAAGTGTGCACGAGTTATAACAGCATCAAAGTCTGTATAAAACTAACAGTATGAGATATTGATCTTATCACCCGGGACATGGACAGGTGTACTCTGTGTCGAGCCAGGCGAGATCAACGTGCCAGGCTTTCTCGCAGCTAACCAACCACTGAGTGCACATCAACACGGGGCCCTCCCCACAAGATGCTCACAGTCCACACGCCCACGCTCACAGCCCACACGCCCATGCACAGCTGCGCCACAGCTCAGCAGCCGCTCACACCCTCACACCCCGCACCCTTTCAAGCCAGTGCCCAGAAGCTCTTCGCTCACACCCTCACACCCCGCACCTGGAAGATGAGGCGCTTCTGGCGGCGGTCGGGCTGCGGGAACTCAATCTTGCGGTCCAGCCGCCCGGGGCGCAGCAGTGCGGGGTCCAGGGTGTCGGCGCGGTTGGTGGCCATGATGACCTGCGGTGGTCACACAAAGTATACATCAAACCAGAATCAACATCAAAACCAACATCAAAACCAACATCAAAACCACATCAAAGTCAAACATCAACATGTGTGAGTGTGCACTGCACTGCACCCATGCATGTGGCAGTATGACGTGTGTCGTGTATCATGATGACCTGGGGTGGTCACACGCATCATGGAATCAACACAACAGTGGGGTTGACCCATCACAAAAAACAGTACGTGGCGCAGTGTGTAGCGTGGTAGTGCAGTGTGTAGGGCGAGCACAAGCAAAGGTGTGGTCGTGCGCCGTGCATCGTGGCTACATAGTGTGTACGTTGCTGCTGTTCACTGCTCCCCCCTACAGCCCAGGCACCAAAGTGACCACACAAACATGCTGTAGTTCCTAGACCCTGGACCGCTCCCTGATGCCTGATGCTGCTCTATCTTCGTCAGAAGTGGTAGGAAGGACGCCCTTTTTGGGCATTCGTGCGCGCACCTTGACGTTGACCGTCTGGTCAAAGCCGTCCATCTGGTTGAGCAGCTCCATGAGGATGCGCTGCACCTCACGGTCCGCGCCCGTCTGCACGCACCCGCAGGGCATGGCCGTCAGACTGGAGTCAGACTGCAGTCAGACTGCATGAGTCAGACTGCATGAGTCGGACTGGGGCTTAAGAGGGAGCCACACCTCAGAACGTGGAGCAGGGTTGAGAATGGGTTGTGGGGGAAATGGGTCAACCCCACCGCACGGAGGTGGGACGCGGATCAGAGGAAGTGAGTGGTCAGGGTTCAGGGTGACAGCATCGGGAGGCATCAGCAGGCATCAAACCCAACCCTCGGGATGTAGGACTCGGGTGGTTAGTTCAGGGTAAGGGGACCCCGGCCCTCAATCCTCAACCCTGCACCTAACTCTACACACAACCCCTGAACCCCAAACCCTGATGGGGCAGAAGCGTTCAGGACCCAAAACCCCAAATCTGAAACCCTCAACCCAAACCCTGAGCCCACCGACCCTAAACCGAAACCAACCAGCCCAAAGCAGCTCGCTGCTTGCGATAATCGGCCACAGCACGTTTAAGTAGTCGGTGTTATGCTTCCCGCGCTGCGCCTGCTCCACTGCGCCCGGCATGCACACAACATGCACACACCAACAGCCCCACCACGCCCCTAACAGCTGCCCCGCCCTGCCTTCCCCTTGCCGCTGCCGTACCTTCCCCTTGCCGCTGCCGTACCTTCCCCACGCTGCTGCAACTGTGGAAGCTGGTGAACCCCAAACCCTAAACCCAGGCGGAGGGCGGGCCCCGCCCCACCTGCGCGTCGAAGCGCGCCGTTGCGATCGCGTCCACCTCGTCGATGAAGATGATGGCGGGTGCGTGCTCCTTGGCCAGCCGGAACACGTCACGCACCATGCGCGGCCCCTGCACGTGTGTCGTGTGGCGCTGATCAGCCCGTGACTGGCTGAAGGCGCGTGCAACATGTGGCGCGCCAAGCGGCAAGTCATGCGACCAAGTCACGCGGCCACCCATGCGGAGTGTTTGTAGAGGTGCATGTGATGGTGCTTGTACATGTCCATGCGATGCAGGTCCACTGCTACGCACCCAGCCACTGCTACACAACCCAGCTGTTGCCACACACCCAGCCCCACCCAGCCCCACATCAAGGCCGCCAATGACCTCACTCATATACATATATATTATACTCACCTCGCCCAGGTACTTCTGCACGAACTCTGAGCCCACTACACGGATGAAGGACGCAGTTGTGTGGTGCGCCACCGCCTTGGCCAGCATGGTCTTCCCCGTGCCTGCGCGCATGGCGCATGACCACACATGGTCATCACGGCCACACAACATCATGGGGGCCATGCCATGGCGCAGGTGGTGACCCCAGCCTGTATCCCTTGCCTATGGCATGCCCAGTGGGCAATGGTGCCTGGGCTGTAGGGGCTCGCTCTGTTCAGCAGCCCAAGCTGTGCCATGATCTGCAACAGGTCAGGAGCAGCGCAGCACCATGCGGGCCATGCTAGACATGCGCTGCACAGCCGCGGGGATTCACGAGCCACAGCAGAACAGCTGGGTCTCCAGACTATCCCATTGCATGGCATGCTGCATGACGTCCCCATCGCTCCTGCCCTGACCATGCCGTACGCCATGCTGCATGCCCTGCCCACTGCTCTGCTGTGCTGACCATGCGGTCTGCCATGCTGCGTGCCATGCCCACTGCTCTCCCAGTGCTACTTGTTTGTGCAGCTCGAGCACCAATGAACCCACGCACCAGGTGGCCCGTACAGCAGTACACCGCGCGGTGGGTCGATGCCTAGTTGCTGGTACAGGCTGGCATGCGTGAGTGGCAGCTCCACTGCCTCACGGATCTCCTGCTTCTGGATGTCATACCCGCCAATGTCCTGCACATCCCCAGGCCATGTGCAAGCTTGTGGCTCGACTCCATGTGCAAGCGTGGCACCGCTGCTTGTCGTTTGTGCGGCTTGCATGCATGATGCTTGGTGCAATTTGAATGCCAGCCCTTGGGAGTAAATCCATGCTCGAATTGCTGCTGTGATAGCTGCTCCCAGCTCCAGCATGCATGGCACGCATGATGCGTGTGCATGCCCGCACCTGGTAGGTCACATCTGGCTTCTCGTTCTCGCCCAGAAGCGAGATGGAGGAGTCTGCCTCAGGTGGTAAAATGTCCACTAGTGCATTTGAGTGCCTGTGCAGCGCTACGGACGAGGAGGGCTTCAGCAGCTCCCGGTTCAGCGTGCTGAGGATTCTGACATAGTAGTTGGAGCCCGTCGTGGAACCCACGATACCGCTGTTCGCGTCCACCATCTCCAGGAACTGCCCGATCACCAGAGGCACTGACTGAATGCGCTTGACCTCCTCCTGAGCACGCAGAAGCTCACGCTTCAAGTTCTTCTGCTCTTCCTTGATGTACTCCTCCTGGATCTCCAAGAATTCCAGCTGCCGCTGAAGGCTCTTCAGCTTTGTGTACAGGTCCTCCTCCTCGCCCACGTCCACGTCCATCTGTGCAGCCACAACAAATACCAGACATGATAACTCTCGAGGCCCTGTTCCTGGCATGCCACCCCTCAAGAACCCCAGTGCCTCATGTCATGGTCAAGCAACCTACGTGCATCTCCACGTCCAGAGCCTGCCCCTTTGAAGGCAGCATCACGTCCACGGCAGCCATGCTGGCGCCTTGGCACGAAAGATCTAGGTCAGATCAATAAGCGTGTCGCGAATTGACAGCAACTGTAAATTATTATGTGATGTGCGGGATTTCAACGAAACCTCTGCTGCCTGCCGCACGACATGTGCAAGTTGATGCCACACCTAGAAACACATGGGCCATTCAACTTCACCAGATTTACCCGTGGAGCACCTCCTGCCCAGTATAGCATGGCTGGTTTCAGCCTGTGGCGTGTCTGCTGTCACTTGATAACGCAAGTCATTATGTTTGGCTGCCTGGACCTGGCTCGTTGGCTGAAACTGTGTCAGGGGAGCAATCTGAGTACCGCATGTACAAGAGCAGCAGGGCAAGGGTGCTGCATGCAGGCGGACAGATAACAAAAGGAGCAGAGGTGCACATTTGTGCTTCACACTTGCAAAGAATAGGGTCGACCATTGCACACGCAGCAGGCCTGTGCCTGGCCGACACATCAGCCTGCTTCAGCCATCAGCACTTCAGGCATGACATGCCAAGGCCAAGGAAAAGAAGTCGCTCAGGTCAAAGGCAGTCCGTCCGGAGGAATTGGTTATGTATATCACAAAAAGAAATGTCGCACGCTCACTCCCCCCCTGCCGTTTCATGGAATCCACCAAGAAAAACCCCAACCAAAACTTGGGCCTGATCAGGCGTCCAGCCACAAGCGTGGGCAGCTGTGAGGGCCCTGTGCTGAGTCTCAGGCACACACCACGCACACGCCTCAAGGCCCCCACATCCACCGTGGCCGTCCACACAGACGCGAACCCTGGCCTTGTTGCTGTGCAGCACCACACGGATGGCTGCAGGCGCACTGCTCTCTACACGTGCCTGCGCTGCCTGCCACTCCCAAGTGCCTGCAGCTGGCCACGCCTGTTTACTTGTCGTCCTCCTCCTTGTTCTTGAGGATGGTCTCAAAGCTGAAGGGCGCGAACAGGTAGCCGTCGCCCTTGTAGAACTTGTTCATGTACTCCACCCAGTGCAGGCGCAGCGCGTGCAGGAAGGCCGACAGCGACTCCATCACCATCAGCACGCCCAGCGTCGCGCACGCAAACACAAAGAAGCCGATGAACATGGCGGGGATGCTGTTCATGGAGATGGTCATCATCAGCACGCGGTCGTAGAAGACGGACGACAGCTGGGAGTGCGCGAGGGAGAGCGCCCACAGCCGCAGGTACGACGCCGTGTTGGACACCGCGCCCAGCACAAACTCAATGGTGTGGATCATCTGGTGCACCATCACCTCGCCAAACTCAAACTCGCCGTGCCCGTGGCCGTCGCCGTGCCCGTGGCTGTCGCCGTGCCCATGGGAACCATTCGCGTGCGCGTCGGGCGCGCGCCCCTCCACGTCGTCGTGGCTGAAGCCGCCCTCCGCCAGCTGCACAGAGCCGCGCTCGCGCTGCAGCGCCTCGTGCCGCTTCTTCAGGATCAGCGGCTTGGGCAGCAGCATGCAGGGCACGCAGATGAAGGCGATGAGCAGCAGGAAGGCCTGGAAGCCGCCCTGGCCCTGGAACACCTGGCCTTGCGCGTCCATGGAGCCTGGTGCCAGGAACATGTTGATCATGACGTGGTACAGGTCTGCCATGGAGCCGCTCATCCACTTGGCGATGATGAGGCAGCAGAGGTAGCCGAAGATGAAGTTGAGGAAGATCATCTGGGGGATGAACTCCCACAGCACCGACACCATGTCGCGGTAGAACAGGTTGTTGAAGAGGGAGTTGAGGATGCCAAAGTCCATGTGGATCACACCCAGGATGATGGACATCTTCATCTTCATGGAGTTGAAGTAGGGCAGCTCGGTCTTGCGGCCGTGCCAGATAGGGTCCATGCCAAACACGTACGGCCCCATCGAGCGGTCAAAGTCCACCTTGCCGCCCCACTTCTTGCAGTCGCGGATGTCAAAGCCGCGCCACGCCTGCTCGCCCCAGCCAGCCGCGCGCTGCAGGTGGGGGTGTCACACGTTGCATGCATGCGCGTCAGCACGTGGTGCAACCGCACGCTGGCACCGCATGACGCGCTGGCAGCGTCAGTGGTGCATTCCCCAGCATGCTGTGCCAGCATAATGTGACGTGCAGCGTGGACTGCAACCAGACATGATAACAGGACCCGAGTGCTGCAAGTATTCAGGCTCAACTCACCTCAGGGTTGAGCAGTGTCCATGTGTCACTGGTGGCGTTGAAGTACAAGCCGTTTGCGCGGTCCTTCGGGACCATGGGCTGCCAGCACTTGAAGTGCGTGCCGCCAAAAATTTGCATGGGGAGGGAAAAGAACTCGTTGTAGATGAGGCCCGTGTACACTGAGAAGATGCCCATCAGCAGGATGCAGTACCTGTATGCAGGTGGCAGCATGCAGATGTGACAGATGGTGCATCTCATGCCCAGCTCTCCCTATCCCTCTCTCCCTGTCAAGCCACATCCTACAACGATGTTACTCCCCCCAGCCCACCCCCAGCTGCCCCTGTAGGCTCTGATGCCACCAGCCGCTTTAGGTTGGGTGAAGCCAGCGCCAGCCGCTCCGGTCCTGGCATCCCAGCCCCCTATGCCCCCAGGCTGCACTGCGCTGCACTGACCCACACATGCACCGCCGCCGCACCTGCCGCCAAACAGCAGGGACACCATGTCGCCCAGGTCCTGCTTGGCCATGATGTTCTCGCGCTTGATCATGAACGCGGCAAACAGGATCATGAGGAGCGCGTGGCCCACGTCGCCGAACATGACCGCGAACAGGAAGGGGAAGGTCATGATGGTGAGCACGGTGGGGTTCACCTCCCGGTAGCGGCCCACGCCATATGCCTCCACGATGGACTGGAAGCACGACGTGAACTTGGTGGTGCGGAAGTGTGTGGGCGGGGCCTCCCCAGTGGTGAGCGACTGCAGCACGCTGGCCAGCTGCGTGGCTGAGCTCTGGCCTGTGCGGTATAGCACGTCCTGCACCTGCTGCATCGCGTAGTTGGGCACCCAGGCCTCAGCGATCAGCACCTTGGCCGTCACGTCCACCGACAGCATGTTCAGCGTGTGGTACACCGCCTTCTCCTTGCGGACCATGACCGTCCACTCGTCCAGATGCAGCGCGATGTCCTTGAGCACGGTGTCGCGGCGGCGCTCGCCCGCCTCGTTCGTCGTGTGCAGCTCGCGCAGGCGGCCCGTCACCTCTGCAGCCATCTGGCGCTGGCGGGCCACGTCCTCCGGGAACGGGTAGCGGTTGGCGTTGTAGACCTCGCAGATCTTGTTCACCTTTTGCCGCGAGCGGTCGCCCGCGAAGAAAACCACAAAGACACTCTTGTCCACCTCCTCGTTGGTTGCGGGGTCGCGCACCTTGCCCACAGCCACCTGCTTCAGGTACATGTTGCCGCGGGTGGCGCGGAACAGCAGGCGCTCAAAGCTGTTGATCTTGTCCTGCTGGATCGTACCAGCCACGAAGCCGACCTTGGCCACCTTGTCACCACCCTGCAGTCATCGACGGGGAGCATGGTGAGAGCGTGGGCCAAAGGTGCACACAGGGCACTGTGTTGCATGGTGCCAACACCATCCACATGTAAGCTGGCAGGGGGCAGCTGTGCCCGTGTCAGCCTGTCATGCGCTTGCATGCTGCAAGCATCGCATGCAGGCACAGCTCACGCACCACTGCCTCCAGCAGCGGTGACTCGCCATCGCCAAAGCCAGTGAAAGCGCTCTCAGGCACCATCTCAAATCGCGAGCCACTCTTGGAGTCAAAGAACATGCCCGCCTTCTCCAGCACCAGCTGCAGCTCCACCAGCTCTGCATATGACCGCTGCAGGCGCTCCATGTTGCCATTGGTCTCCAGCAGCTCCTTCTCCAGCTCCTCCAGCTTGGCCTGCAAGCGACATTAAACGTATTGTAGTCGACTCGCACGCCCGTTGGCACCTCAATTGATGGCGGGTGCATGCAAGCACGTCCCATACATCGCGCTTGCAATCGACCGCTGCCACACCTCGAGCTCATCAAACTCGTAGGCCTTCTCCTGAATCGGCTGCGCCTTCACCAGCAGGCCGGCCTTGTCCACCTGCTCGTGGAAGAACCGAAGCCTGCGTGCCATCTCGTCGCAGCGCTTGACCTGCAGCCCAGCAGGCATTGCGGTGGTCAATTTGAAGGCATGTAAGAAGCCGCGAGAATCAGATACTGCTTCACAAGGCCCTGGATAAGCATGGTCGACACATGCTGCATGGATCGCACCCATGTCCCAACCCACATGACCTCCAATGTCCCCAGATGTGTGCCGGCGCCTCACCTGGCTTGCGAACGTGCGTTGGAAGGCGCTTTTGTCGCCATTCAGGTCCTTGAACTGCAGCAGCCCAATCTCACCCAGGGCGTAGACCGTGTCATGAGCACTCTCAGCTGGAATCATGAGCTGGACCAGGCTCATCTCCTCCGAGCGCCATAGGTCCGTATTCTCAAACCCAAAATCGAGCAGCTTAGCAAGCGACATGATGTTTGATGTTCAGGAAGGTCCCACAAAACTGTAGTTGATTGCGACTCTGAACGTCCTAACAACTTGTCGGAATTCTTTCCACAGCTTCCTGCAGCCTCAATTGGTGCGCCTGCAGTGTGGACCCTGCTGACGACAGTGGCCGCGACACTACCTGCACGTTGGCCACGCAGGCCTTCAGTGCGTAGCGGCTCAAGCGCGCCCACGCACAAATCACTTGCACACTTGCATCCTGTGAGAGTACCTAAAATCTGACGGGCTCGTTTGAGACGCACGCCAAAAGGTGGTTCCCACATCATCTGCAGTTGCTGCGTTGCCACCGGACCTGAGGAGCAACCGCTGATCTGTCGCTGACTGTTGAGCACTATTGCTAGAAACCATGTCAGAGCCTGCTGCACCACCTCCAGAGCACCAGGATACAGCTCAGGAGCAGCATGAACAGGGGGACAAGCAAGCAGGTGGGGTGAAAACGCACTTGCACCTGGAGCTGCATGGCTATTTCGGGAGCATGCAGATGGATGCTGATGCTGTGTATACTCGGCCTATTCACCACAGCATTGACCCATCACAATCGCACTGCGACTAGCTAGAGGCTGGCAGTGGAACGGCACACCAGCAGGGCACATGCATCATGCACGTGTTCGCACAGCAAATGCACCAAAGCAAACACACCACAGTTTGCTCCTAACTTGCACCACGCTCAACTGCACTCACTGTTTATCAATGCCTGCGCTTTGATTGACCGCAGCCGGGGGGTCCTTCATGACCCGCATGCTGTCCTCCGCGCGCACCAAGGCAGAGGCTGCCCGCAGCACGATCCAGGCCACAGCAGGCGCAGCAGCTGCCGCGGCCGCCGCGGCCGCTACTGCCGCGTCCCAGCGCATGCCACGCCGCCGCTCCGAAACCGCGGAGGGGGCTGCAGCCTCAGGGGACGAGAAGGAGCAACCGCCTGCGGCTGGGGCCGGCAGCGGCGGCGGCGCTGTACCGCCTGCTGCAGCCGCCGCTACAGGCAGTACGGCGGCCACGCCGACCAGCACCGCGGCCGCTTCTGCCTCAGCGATGGCGTCCTCACTCCTCTCTGCAGCCACAGAGTGAGCGGCGTGCAGTGGGCCGCTCCCTGATTGGCCACAGCTGCACAATCACCACGGGCTGTCCAGTGTTTGCACCACTGTTCTGCCTCTCATCATCATCATCATCATCTTCATTACATGGTCCGCATGGTTGAACCCATGGTACCATCCATGAGACCTCGTGAGAAGTTGGGCTAAAGCAAGTGTTCTCTGCATAAACTGTTCTGCCCTGTCCCGCCCTGTACTGCATGATGCACCGCAGCCTGGGCAAGAAGACGCGGGACACAGGCAGCGCGGCGTACCACGCCGCGGTGGAAGGGATCAAGCGCCTGGCTGCACCGCGGCGCCGCGTCGCGGTACGTGCACCCATGCTGCCCATGAGCACGCAGCCTTATCAGGCACCACGCTGTCCATGCAGCATGAACGTGCACTATGCGGCATGCATGCACCATGAGTGCCGCCTGCTCCCCTCCCACTCCCCCCCCGCCGCCTGCCTAAGACCATAAAACCCTAAACGTGAACCCCTAAAATCACAAAACGCGTTGTCACAGGCGGTGGTGAGGCAGGAGGTGCGGCACCGGCCGTGCCCACAGCTGCTGCTGGTGTGCTGCACCGTGGTGGTCACCAAGGGGCTGTCCACGTACGGCATCTTCCGCACGCCACCACCCATTCCCACGGTTGAGGCACTCGCCGCACAGCTGGGTGGGTTTAACCGCGTAAAGCCGTGTAACGATAACGCATGATGATGATGATGGTGATGATGACACTCAACACACCGGTTGCTGTGTGCACAGCCGGATGTGAAGGGGGGCCGATGTGTCTTGTCTGGGGGACGCGGTTTTCATCGTCCCGGTTTGCAGTCATCCGTCTAAATGTTCGCTTTGAGGGCGGGGGACGGGGTGCGGGGACAGGAGCGGAAGGCGGGAGCAAGGGGTTGCTGGGTGCGGGCCCGCCATGTTGCTGTACCCACTGAGCCATGCTGTACCGACTGAACCGCGCTGTACCGACTGGACTGTGCACGTACTGGTCATGCACCGTTTTTATTCGTAACCCCCATGTGCATGTGGCCATCACGGAAAACGCTGCCTTGAGATCCTGCATGTCACGTTGGCCATGTGCCATACGGCTCATCATCACGAAGCACTCGAGTGAGGTCATGCTGGCCATGCAGCAATCGGGCCAAGGACCATAAAGCGAACATCAGGCCATGCTTACCATGAACCAGTCGAGTCATGCTGACCACACATCACGCCCTCACTGCTGCCTGGCACATGTCCGCCACCTGCCACCTCCTATGCCACCTGCCATGCCACCTGCCACCTGCCATGCCACCTGCCACATCATCTGCCACCTGCCATGCCACCTGCCACCTGGCACCTGCCACACCACCTGCCATGCCACATGCATGCCACATCACCTGCCACGCCACATGCCTGCCACATCACCTGCCACGCCACCTGCCACATGCCTGCCGCATGCCACCTGCCACCTGCCATATGCCATATGCCACATGCCATATGCCACATGCCACATCACCTGCCACCTGCCATGCCACATGCCACATGCCATCCCACATGCGATCTGCCATGCCTGCCACATTATGGCAGAGGGTGGCATGGGCCTCATCGCCTCTGACGTGGACCCCCTGGCAGCGGCCGCCGTGGTCAAGCACTTCTTCGCCTCACTGGACGAGCCGCTGCTGCTGCGCAAGTGGGTTGTGGGGCGCAGGATTATGAGGCTGCTTGGGTGTAGGGGCGAGGAGACATGTCGCTGCGGCTGCTGCTGCTGCAGCCGCCGCTGATGCCGCTGCTGCTGCTACGCAGTTGCTGCGGCTGCTGTTGCTGTTTGCCGTTGCTGCTGCTGCTGTTGCTGCTGCTTCTGCTTCTGCTTTGCTGCTGTTACCATCACAGCTGCCGCTGCTGCTGCGGTTGCTGCTGCGGGGGGCTGCTGCAGTCACACCCGTCCACAGGATGCGCGCCCTCTGTGGACAGGCCATAGATGGACAGCCGTGATGTGATGTCCCCTGTTTGTCCCTGCCCTGCTGTGTGTGGACAAGAATGATGTGTGTGATGGCGTGTGTGATGTTTTCACACGGCAGGCTGGTGGACCAGTGGGTGGCGGCGGGCAGTGACCTGGATGCTGTGCCTGGCGTGCTGGCCCAGCTGCCGGGGCCCAACCTGGCGGCACTGCGCGTGCTGGTGCGCGTTGGTGTAATGTGGAGTGTGTAATGTAGGCAGTGTGGTGTGTGAGTGGGGCTCAGGGGTGTGAGCAGGGAGGGATTGGACCGTTCATGCTGCAGCATCAAACCGTTCATGCTGCAGCAGCACGCTGGGTTAGTGCGGGCTGCAGTGCAACTCCGGAGCCGCTTCTGCAGTGCCAGGAGCACGTGTGCCACTGCTGGGCAGGAGCGCACGATGCGCACAGCGCTGCTCGTGTGCCTGATGCTTGTCCTTTGGTGCCTCATGTGTGTTTTGCTTGCACCAACCCATTTATCTACCCCTGCCTTGGTCCGGTCATCTACCCCTGCCTTGACCTGCTTATCCGGTCCCGCCTTGGTCCGTACCATCTACAAATTGCCTTGACCCGTCCATCTACCCCTGCCTTGACCCGTTCATCTACCCCTGGTTTATGTGAACAGGTGGAGACGTGCTACCGTGTGGCAGCCCAGTTCAACCTCACAGGTGTGTGACGTCATCCTGTGATGCATCCTGTGAGAATCTATGAACCACCTCAGTTCATAGGTGGCTCTCTCGTTCCTTCTGTTAGGCTCCGGCGTGCACCTGGAAGCTGTGATATGCCTGTTATGCTATGTTACACATGTGTTATGTTACCTGTGTTAACGTATCTTAAATGTTATGTTATCTCAGTTCATGATCCTCTCTCCTTAGGCGGCCTAAGCAGCCACCTAGTGGTCCTAGCTTGCAGCAACACATAGTGGGCCTCCCTGAGGCTGATCTGCAGGCCACAGCTTGGTTAGGGTTTACGGGTTAGGGGGTTCAGCTCTTACCCTAAACCCAAACCCTACCCCCACCCCACCCGCACCAACCCCACCCCCTGTTCTGCCTTCCGTGTGCCTTGCTTTCATGTCCATACTTCAGCGGGCCAGAGGTTGCCTGGTCAGGGATGGGCGCCCACCAGAACAGTAACAGGCCTGCCGCTGCCACCGCTGTCCCCTTGCGCCACTGAACATGGCTGGACAATGTGCGGCTGTGGGATGATAAACCCCCATGCCGGGTTGTCAGGATGCAGGACCCTCCGCCGAACTGCCACAACATTTCATCCGATGCTGAACCATCGAGATGCTAAACCATCGGGATACAAAACTATTGGGATGCTAAACCCTGCACTGACCCCTGGCCCCACGCCCACCCACACAGGCATGAACGCGCTGGCACTGGCCAATGAGCTGGTGCCTGTACTGCTGTGGCGTACCGCGGAGCGCGGGGGCGGTACAGCCGCGTCAGCCACCCGCGGCGTCGCGGCGGCTGCAACCGCCGCGGTCGGCT
>QAXD01000012.1:146641-157354 GCA_004335575.1 Haematococcus sp. NG2 | reverse complement strand
GGCGCGGCGCGTGGCGGCGTGTGCGTCGCTGGGGCTGGGCCTGGACGGCCGGGCTCTGGTGGGGCTGATGGAGGGGGGCCCCCACCTGCTGGCCCCCACCGGCTCTGACCTGGGGGCGCATGGCGCGCTGGGCACGGTGCTGGCGGGGTGGGTGGCCGTTTGAGCACTAATAATAACAATGCTGTAATAATAATAATAATAATAATAATAATAATAATAATAACTATAACTATAACTATAACTATAACTATTATGATAACAGGGCGTTTCACAGACGCTCCTGCATGAGCATTTGAGCATTGTTGCAAAGGAGCCGCAGTGGTACCTGTGGCGCGGCATTCCCACTCATAGGGAACAGAGAGTGCATGGAGTGGGTAACAGACAGTGCAGGGGTTGGATGACGGAGAGTGCAGGGGTTGGATGACATAGAGTGCATGGGTTGGATAGCATAGAGTGCATGGGTTCTATAAATAATAGGAAGTGCGTGGGCGACGAACAGTGCAACGGTGCCGGCAGGCCATCGCATCGCCACGCATATCATCATGTGCTGTGTGATACTCAAGCTGCTGCTGCTGCGTGTGTGTGTGCACCCGCACCTGCCCTTGCAGCTACCACTCGGACCTCAACCTTCTCACTCTCCATGGCAAGAGCCGCTTCCCCGGCCTCAGGTGCTGCTGCTGCTACTGCCGCTGCTGCTGCTGCTGCTGCTACTGCCACTGATGCTGCTGCTGCTGCTGCTGCCATGGGTCTGACCAGACACATGCCTGCGTACTGCTGCGTACTGCTGTGTATTGCTGCGTACTGCTACACACTGCTGCGTACTGCTGCACTGCAAGTTGACGCGTTAAGCTCCTTTCCTGAAGGGCTAAGCTCCTGCCAGTCAGCCTGTCATCGCTGCCGTGGGCTGACACAGACACCTCCCGTGGCCTGCTGCTGCCATGGGTCTGACCAGACACACACCTGCATACTGCTGTGAACTGTTATGTACTGCTGTGGCCTGCTGCTGCACACACCCGCAGCGTGTGGCTGGCTGACGGTCGCAAGGTGGCAGTGAAGGTGCCGCGCGGGTGTCTGCTGGTGCAGGCGGGGCAGCAGCTGGAGCACCTCACGGGGGGCCACATCAGGGCGGGCATGCACGAGGTAAGAATAGTAATATTGCCAAGTAATAACAGTAGTAGTAATCATCCCCACTGCGCCACACCCTACAGTCCGCTCAGGCCTTCTCAACCTTGGTCTGCATATGTATATGCATTATATGCATATGCATACGTATTTGTATCTGCATGTTTGATTGGTTATGTATACGTTCACGTCCACCTCTCCCTCCCACAGGTGGTGGTATCCCCCTCCACGCTGGCCGCCGTGTCAGCTGCGCGCGCGTCGCGCTCCCCCCTGTGGCGCATCTCCTCCACCCTCTTCACCCACGTGGCGTCAGATGTGGTGCTGCAGCCGCTGGGGCGCTTCGCCACGCCCGCCGCGCGCGCCGCGTACCCGCCCGTGATGGCGGGGGAGCAGGTGGGCATGGCAGCACGCGCACACCCACCCCACCCCACCGACGAGCACCACACTTGTGTGATGCACAGTGTGTTGTAGCGTGCGCCCACCTGTGCCATCTGTGTGGGGCTGTGGGCACCCTGTGTGGTCCACATCGCAGTACCTATCTACCTGAGTTTCTGTGTGGTGATCCTGCCTCTCAGCAGGCACATCAGCTCATCCATGTGTGCTGCTGCATGACGCCACCCCCCCCCCACCCTCCCCCGCCCCCACGTCTGACATGTCTGACATGCGCACACAGGTGCGGCGCGAGCTGGAAGCCATCTCACTCAAGCACCCCGCTGCGTCACCGCGCTCGTCACGCCCACCACAACCTACTGCTGCTCCTGCTGCTGCTGCTACTCCTGCTGCTGCTACTGCTACTGCTACTGCTGCCCCTGCTGCCCCCGCTACGGTGGAAGCCGTGCAAGCACCAGCAGCAGCACCGCCACCAGCACCAATAGCAGCAGTAGCAGCACCACCACCACCACCACCGCCAGTAGCACCACCAGCAGCAGCAGCACCAGTAGCAGCACCAGCAGCGGCACCAGCAACACCAGCACCAGCACCAGCACCAGCCCAGGAGTGTACGTGTGACACAGGCATGGGCCCAGGTGATGGGCGGCATGAGCAGGTGGCTGCCAGCCTGGCGCGTCTTGCACACCCGGCCACAGGAGGCAGCAGCAAGGCACAGCCACAGCAGACGGCCGGCGTCGCGTGCATCGGTGTGCAAGCCTACTTGTGAGCTCAGCACCCATATCCATGATATCATGCAGCGGGGGGTGGGGGGGGGCTCTCGTCACCTGTACCTCACAGTACCCAGCGTGAGCAGTACGGGGGCAGCTGGTAGGCAAGTGTACAATAGATAAACGAGTACCGTATCTCAGTATACGAGAGGAGTTTGACGGCGACTGGGTAACTCTGCACCTTTTTAAAGGGCGTACTTCACCTTCACGCGGAGGCTATAGGCATAGGTGGAAACAGAACGCCTCTCACGGCTACTGCAGAGGGAAGAAGGCTACTGATGTTTTTGAGAGAGGTAGGATCACGATATTCATGGTGCTGCACCAGCTAGCCGCCACGCTGATGTTGACTAGGTAGTGCGCTGCAACCGCTGTGGCTGGTGGCTTGATGTGCACGCTCGTGCCTTGGGCTGCTGCGTGTTGAGTGGCTTTGGTGTGGTCAGTGCTGCTTGCGAGGTGCCGTCGGACGTGTCCATTCATCCATGACCACTTGTAACAGTCAGGTTTTAGGGTTTGGTGTTTAGGGTTGAGTGATGAGGACCTGCTGCTTCAGCGATCTGGTGGGCTGCTGAATGCTGATGCCAGCTGACAAACAAATAACTTGCAAATATTCATCGTAGTCGAGCTGAGACTGTATGAGTGCAAAGGAGAGGAGTTGAATTCTGATAGGTGCATAGTGTACCATACTGTCCAGAAACACCACGCAGTCAGCCCATGCTGTGCTGTGCAAAATGTACCCCAGCTGTACGTCAACTGTCAGCCGTGCGTCAGCACATGTTACACGACTGGAGCCGCGCTTGTCGTTGCAGTGCCATCGTGCATCATGCAGGCACACAACCCCCAAGGAACAACCACCGCCACCACCGCGCTCAGGCACACGCACAAGACTCAGCTTGATGCACACAGCCATGATGCATCACCGGCGAGTTGACCCATCCAAACCCACCGACGGCGTGTTGACCCATCCAAATCCCCTGACGGACGGCATCCTGCGTTTCCAATGTCTCTGCAGCTGCGCGCGGCCGGCACTCAAGCCAGCCCGCGCCCCGCTGCGGCTGTCTACTGACTGAGCGCGTCAGCAGCCAGGCCCACGCGCGTGCTTTGCGCACTCGCGCTTGACTCCAGCTGCTGCGCGTTCGTCACCCCGGCGCGAAGCAGCTCTGCTCAAACGTGCAGAGCCCGCTGCACACCCCATGCATAGCTCTGCATGCCCATGAGCAGCAGGCTTGCATGGGCCAGGGGCCTGCCTGCTGCTCACCATAGCCAGCTGGCAAGCTGCAGCAGACCCCCAGCGAGGTGACAGCTGACATGAGGGTGGAGGGCATTTACCACTCCACACCAGCGGCCTCAGCGTAGTTGACGTCGTCGTCGGAGTCGTCGGCCGCGGGCACCAGGCCCTTCTCGCGCAGCAGCTTGAAGCCGGTGTCGATGGCGGCATCGCGGGCCTTCAGGGGGAACACATTGTTGTCGGTGTCAGCGGGCATGATGATCTTCACGATCTCGTCAGTCTCCTCGATGATCTTGGACTTGGGCATCATGGTCATCAGGCGCTCAGCCCACTCCTGCGAAACGGCATTCGAACCATGGTGCACTTTATGCAAGTACAAAGGGGCCGAAACACTGAAACTGCTGCATACCGGGAAAAGGCCTGGGCAGGCTTGGCAGGACTTGCATGGGCACGTGCTGGCAGGACACATATGGTGTGCTGCGAGAGCACAAGCAGTGTGCACGCCCCAACAGCATGTGTGCATGGCCCTCCCCCATGCCCGCAGCAGATGCCATGCAGGTGTACACATGCAAGATCTGAGCCAGCCAAGCACCTTGACGGTCAGGCCCTTCTCCTCAGCAAGCTTCTTGGGCACGTGGCCGATAGCGGCCAGCTGGGTCTCGCCGGCGGACAGCAGGAACTGTAAGCAAAGACAAGGGGGTCTCGTTGGTAAGCGATGCGTGCTTAACACTATGCAATTTAGCAACAACAAACCACAAGCAACAACAAGCACACTGTGCATGATAGTGGCCCCATTCACCTTGCCAATGTCGCCAGCGCCGCCCTTGCGCTCCTCAGCGGCCTCATCGACCTCAGCATTGGCGCCCTCCAGCACCTTCTCCAGCAGGGCCATGTCGCCCTCGGGGGTCTCCACAGCCACGTTGAAGTAGCACACACCACCCAGAGCAGCCACGCCGTTCAGATCCTGGCCCTGCAACCCAGATCACGGCCACAGAACACAGCGTGAGCATCGCCGCAGCCGGCCGAGACATCCGGACCAGTTGCAGCATCACAAGGAATCCTACCTTCTTGCCACCCTCCTTGATGCAGGCCTTGGCGTCTGCGATGAGACGGGAAGGTACTCATGGTCGTCAGGGCATATCCACAAAGATCAGCTGGGCAAAATGTAGTACCCACCAGCAGGCATGGTTGCTTGTTTTGAAGGAAGGAACGGTGAAGAAGATGCAAAGGGAAAGGGTCGATGCTAGCGCACCACGCCCATTTGACGCCCACACTCTTGGTGTGACTGTGCTTCTTGTGCATGCGCGTTGTACAGCCCCCTTTGGTCCCTTTGGGTACCATGTGCATCCTTCTGGCTATACAAAGTCCCAGGCTGCCTCTGCAGTGCTGTACAACCATCATGCTGGCAGAAGTGGATAAATGGGCCCTGTTGGTTGCGAGTGGCATGCGGCACATGAACTGATGGTTGCGGCGGTGAGCCTTGCATGTTGTGACTGGCCATATAGGTTGTGGTAACGGTTAACGGGCAGTGGGGCGGCCCGGGCTGCATCACTGACCCTGACCGGAGCCACCGTCATGCCTGTGATTCGCCTCCCACTCTGGACTTGAAACGCTGGAAGGCCAAAAAAGAAACTAGAACCAGGGGTGCCGGACCCCCTGATGAATCCCTAGCACAGGTGAGGTCCAAGTTGCCAAGTACATGTGAAAATTGTTGTAGCTGTCATTACACAAACCAGGCAGACATTGCATGCAGAGTTTTAATTGACGCATGCCTGGCCCCCAAGCAAAGGCACGAGAGGCTGTGTTGATGGTGGTGCAGCACGCTTGTTGGCCAATGCGTGCCATGTTGGTCTGTGATCCCCAACACGAAAAGTCCGAACTCTTGCGTGGCGCATGGGTCGATGACAGGAACTTTTCGTACTGCACATGTAGCTGCTCTGTGGAACTCTCTGGGCATCATCTGGTGGCTGTTTAGATCTTGGCACTGCACAAAGTTGTTGTGCATGCAAAGCACATCACGGCCTGCAGGTGCAGCTGCAGCCCGCAAAGTGAAACCTCGGGTGCTTGGCGCATCTAAGCTGTTTTGCTGCCTGTGGTTGTATGGGCTGTGAGGAAAAGCTGCGCAGCTGTGATTGTTGCGCTGCAAGGCACGAGACGCAACTGCTGTGTGACGTTGTCTGTCATATGGCAAAGGCTTGGTCTTAACCTGTGCCTTTAGGGCATCAGCATTGCGCTTCCATTCAGGCACAACTAGCCCTAATCTTTCAAGGTGATTCCACATGAATGCGTGTGGTAGATCATGACATGCATGGACTGTGCATGTGCAAGCACAGCATGCAGCATGCAGTGCAGACATGGATAGCTTTCTTCGGCACACTGTGCAACACGAGAGATAGATAGATTACACACGACACTCCAAGAAGGTTGCACAGGTGCAGGCTGCATAGGTTCGCCGGCACTGCCATCGGATTCAAGGTTTCGACTCAGCTCGTCGGCCCAGCAGATGCGGGCGGGGTTCAGGAGAACGCACAGGGTGCCAGTCTTTGCAATGAAAACTGAGCCAAACACGTTCACTGGTGATGCTGGAGCTAGATCATGCAAAATTTTGCGCGGACGCGATAAACGACCTGCTACAAACAGTTTCGCAGCATTTGCAGCACGATCCGAGGCGCGGATCGCAACAGTCACACTTTACTCCACAGAGTGCCCAACGACCACCGACCCGGCCCACTGGCAAGGTCCGTAATTATTACATGTTGCTGCGTCCCGGCTGCGTTTGTAATATTATTGCTGAGCAGAGCAGCTAGTGCTGCTGGGAGCTGGCCTGCTTTCAGCAAGCTGCGAGATGTTTTACACTACGGGCGTTGCGTAGCATGCATACAGCTGCCCAGCAACACTCACGCCAGCTGCCACACCTAGTTTCAAATTGTCAGCTGTAGTCCACTCAAGCCAGCTGGTTACACGTCCAACGTGTCGAGCCTCCCAGCCTCTCAGCGCCCTCACCTATCACAAAATGCCTCAAAAACGCATCAGTGGATCGCCGAGCTATGGGACTCGTCCCGGGGACCTGTCCCTATGGCGCCAAACATCAGGCATAGCTAACCAGGACAACCATCATGGCAAATGGTCAGACTGCTTACTCGCAAATTCTACTAGCCAGGAACAACAGAAGGCCAGCAGCAAACCACATCTCAGCGTACAAACGCACCCCTAGGTGCATTGCCCAAGTTCATCAGTGTGCATGCAACGCAACTACTAGGATTAGGATCAGAGAGCTTGAGTTTGGAATCGAGCAGCACACAAGCACTCGTACGCACGCCTGCATGACTGCTCTGCACATTGGTTCCTCCCACTACCAACATGCGTGAGCTGGGCTGTGCCCATGCTCAACCTATAACCTGTAACCTGTAACCCTGTAATGGTGGATGCACCACGTCCATAGCAGTGGACCAAAGGGGCCTCACTACATCGCAGCCGCTGTCCTTCAGGCTTGGGTGACTACCAAGCCATCAATCAGGGGCAGCAGCAGGACAAGCATGCAAGCGCTTTGCATGGCTGGGTGGCCTGCCAGCAAGCAGGCTCCTGAGTGGAACTGTTGTTGAGCTCCCAGCAGCATGCCTCAGGCCACGAGGTGCATCACTGTTGTCGCAACAGCTCAGAGCTGCGGCACTGCTTGCGCCTACAACGCACTTGCATGACCATCCCCTACTATGAATCCTCCAAAGAATGCAACCGGGCCATCGACAAAGCGGTGGCTTGGAGGCATACTGCCCCACATATGGATCTGCCCAGCCGTTCCAACCTCCAAATCACGCCCCTTTTCGTTGTGTGGTTTGAATTCCATTCGCGCGCTGGCCAACGAGAAAATGCCGACGCTCCTGCAAGTTGCCCCTGGACCTGACAAGGAGCAGTGTGGGGACCACAACGGGCCCCTCCTCCCCACCCACTGCAGGTGACCTCAATAACTTAATGTGCCCCAAAAACATTGAAGTTTCCACACCCACATGTGCTGCCCACATGCAACATCCAGCAGCACCACACACAACTTGCTCATGTACCCTGTGTGCCCTGGAACACTGCCACATTAAGATTTAAAGTAGAGATCGATGTGGCCCCAAGACCACATCATGCTTGTTCATGCCCATTCAGAGTCAAGAGTCTCCATGCGTGTGTGCAAGCCGCACGCATGCACCCGTGTGCCACGCACACTCAAGCCACAACTACAGCCTCAAGTGTTGCAAAACCCCCGCATATATTATTCTGACCGGGCCCCACAGATCAAGCCGAAGAATATGTCCACAGCGCCGTGGCTGCATTGTGGCAGCGCAGCCACCACCACCAGCACCACCGCTTGGCCGTTCACACATTGCCACAAGGGCCCCCATGACACTTGGCCGCCCCTTGCACCTTCATCGCCCACGTGTGCGTACGTGCAATGGTGGGCCGTTCGGATCTGCTGGACCGTTCGGATCCCCTGGGCCGTTCGGGTCCGGTGGACGTACATTGTGTGAGGTGGCCCCTCCTGGCCCTCATTGCAGCCAGCCGGGCCTTTCTGGCGGCACGAATGACGCCACAGGTCACATCCAAACCCACCGCCGCTAGGAAGCTCCCGCCTGATCAACGTTATGAGAACAAAGTATGCGTGAAACGCGGTTGCCGGCTCACGGCACTGCGGCATCGGGTGCCGCAGCTATGCGCCAGCAAGTAAAGGTGTTTCCTTGACAGTTTAGGGTACCCTGAAACCCTGTACCCTAAACCCGGAGAACGCCAACCAGTGCAACCACCCAAAAAAACCACCTGCCAACTAGGTGGGCACCTAGGTGGTACTCATCACATCAATACTCACACAGAAAACCATGGTGAAGATGGGGGATTGTGTGGATTGGATCACAGCCCGTCGAAGACTGGGCAGCCAAGTGGCAAGAAGGGGCAGGAGAGATGGGCATCAGCAGTAGCCTTGAATTTAGCTGCCACCACAAAGGGATAGCTTAAACTAGTGCGCACTGGCCACATGGGCCGAGAGCGGATCGACTCAATGGACTGTTCAGCGGCCCCTTCAGAATGCAATCGCACATGCACACAACATCGTGATTGCGTGCATCATCACAATAGCGCACCCAGCACATGATCCAGATTAATCAGAGAGCCGCACAGGGTGGAACACGGCTGCAGTCACATTCTTAGTATTGCGCGAACATCTGGTGCCCACAAACTTCAGGCAGGCCATCTGCTGCCTGCACCTGCAGCCACTGCATCCAGCCGCATGCGCACCACACGTTCGCACGCACATGGGAATGGATAGGTACCCGCCCGGCTGCACCACTGGCTGCACCTGCTCTGCGACCCGCCACGATGCGTAGATGTGACCCGCCACAATGGTAGATGATGGTCAGATGATGGCTAAAAGATGGTAGATCTCGTCCCACCAGCTCAGAGTGAGCTGATCAGCTGAGAGTGATGAGGAGATCTTCACCAAACTCCTCCCCAGAGCCCCAAGGGCCCCCAGCCACGGGCTGACCAGCACCCCCACTCGCACCACCCGCACCAGCACCACCCGCACCACTCGCGCCGGCCGGTTGCACATGCAGTGCACTGCCGGTGTAGGGCTGCTGGAGAGGCGGGGGCAGGGGGCCGCTGGCATAGTTGCTGGCGCTCAGCTGGCGGGCTGGGGGCACCAGGTTGGGGGGTGTACCATCCAGGATGAGCACCGAGTCCCCATCCTCCAGGGCGGCCCCTCCCCGTTGCCTGTTTGGGCGCTCCTCGGCCAAGTTAGGCAACCCCGCACCTGTCCCGCGCGCTGTACCGCCCACCTGGCCCGCGGCAGGGGACAGCGGCGCCGTGATGGCGGTACGGATCACACCCGTACCGCCGGCGCCCTGTACTGCTGCTGCAGTGGGCAGGTGTGTACTGGACCTGCTGGCGGTCATGCCAATGGGACCTCCTGAGAAGGCATCGGCACGTGTGTCACCTGTGATGCCCCTGGCCTTGCCGGCCCGTGCTGACAACACCCCTCCTGACGGGCTGCCTACAAGGGCTGGAGCGGCGGTAGCGGCAGGCGTGTCAGTAGCAGGCGCGATGTCCCAGCCGCCACTGGCGCCAGCCGCAGCCATGGGCATGCGTGGCATCGGGGCGTTGTGGCCGGGAACACCCCCCTGCCCCGCAGGTGCTGCACCAGGACTGTTGCCCCTGTCCCCTTGAGGACTGACGCCGCCACAGCTGCCCCCGCCCCCGCTGCCACCATCACCGCCGCCGCCGCTGCTGCCGTGTGTCCGAAGCGGCTTGTCCCCTGCAGGCGGCACAACCACCGTGGTGCTGGCCCTCCGGATGGGCGTCTGGTTGGGGGAGCCAGCTGCGGGGGGGCGGGCGTGTGGGGGGCTGAGGTGTGAGCCGTGCGGGGCCATCCCGCCGCTGGCCATGAGGGCCATGGCGCGCAGCATGCCGTTGGTGTCAGACAGGGTGCGGGGCGGCAGCTGGGTGGCGACGGACGACCTGCGACGCGGCTTGGGCTGCACCTGCACCGCGGGGGGCGACTGAACGCGGGTGGCGCCCGGGTCAGCGCCAGATGAAGCGCCCGACGCGGACACGTGCTGCTGGCCGGGGGGTGGTGGAGGCACACCGGGCGACAGGCTGTGCAGCGCCTGGGCCGTCGCGTGCATCACCTGCGTCGCGTGCACGGCGCGGGAAATGGCACATCACATCGGCGGTGTGCTGCGCCTTGCTGTGCTGAGTGAGCGTCGGTCGCTGTTGGTGAGCGCGCGCGGGGTTCATGATGTGCACCGGACATGCCCGACACGCACAACATGCAATCACGATCGCGCTGTGTGCACATGCACAACATGCAACCATGATCACACTGTGTGATCCATGCACCGATGCAAAACTTATTCACATGCCCCACCTGCATCATCACACTGCAGCTGGACTCGCGCAGCGGTCGTCGGCCCGTCCCCGCCACCCCGGCTGCCCCGCCCCCGCGTGGGGGAGAAGGGGGCGGAGGTGGAGATAGCGGGGGGCGCCCCCGCAGCCAGTGGGCTGCAGCCGGATGCTGGCAGGCCGGAGGCTTGGGAGGGGTGGGAGCTGGGAAGGGGTGGGACCGGTGGGAGCTGGCCCGCACTCGCAACAGGGCTGCTGCGCGCGATGGGCTGCGACACACGCAGCGCCGGCTGCGGCTGCTGCGGCGGCGGCGACTGCTGCTGCTGCTGCGGCTGC
>QAXD01000012.1:133685-145767 GCA_004335575.1 Haematococcus sp. NG2 | reverse complement strand
CGCTGCCGCCGCCCGGGCCCGACGCCCGTTGCGCGCTGGCGGCGGTGGTGGTGGGGGTGGTGCTGATGCTGCTGAAGGCGGGGAGGGTCATGAGCGGCTGGGGGTTGGAGGCCCAGCCGGCGGCTGAGTCTGACATGGGGCGCAGGGCAGACAGGCGGCGCGCGTGCATGTTGTTGGTGGAGGTGGGGGACAGGGCGCCGGACGCGCCGGACGCCGCCGCCCGCGCGCGGCCCCCGCTGCCGCCCCCGCGCCGCTGGGTGCAGTGGCTCCAGGTGTGGGCTGCCCAAGGTAGGTGAGGTTGGTGCTGCTGCCCTCGCGTGTGGGCCCACTGGGGCTGGTCACACCGCTGCGGGCCTCACCCACCAGCATGGTGCTGCTCCCTGTGCTAGGCCCCCCAGAGGCTCGCTTGCGAAGCAGCGGCTGCTCCTGGGGGGATTGCGTCATGGGGGGTGCACGCATGCCCGCGGCGGCCGCGGCCCCCGCCCCGCCCGTCGCAGCGGCGGCGGTGGGTTTGGCGTCGGCCCCGCCCAGCGCGTCGACAGAGGAGTGGCGCCAGAAACCGGGCGCTTGGCTGCTGCTTGCGCTGAGCTGTGGGGCCAGCCCTGAGGCTGCACTGCGCTCCAGCTGCTGCTGTGAGTGCTGTGGCTGCAGCTTGAGGGTGCCGCTGATGCTGCCACGCCCAGTGACGGCATGGTACATGGAGGCCAGGGAGGCCATGGTCTTGGACCTGTGGGGCATGGACATCAAGGGTTTAGAGGTTACTTCAAAACCTCAAGATCAAGATCACCAGCACTGAAGCTGTCAGATGGTGCAAGAGAGGGTTGGTACCAGGCAGGCAGGCACCTGTAGCTGACATGCCGTCATGCTAGAGGCTATAAATGGTGCCGAGCGAACCGCGTACCAGCTGCCGGGGATAAGCACAGCCAGCAGCAGACGCACCAAGGCATCCAGCACGCAAGCCCCAACACATGCATAGTTACGCATGGAGTGTGGGCATGCCCGCAGGCCGTGCACATGTGTCGTGTGTGCGGCACACGCCACAGCACCAAAGCAGTCGCACCTGAGGTTGCTCGCCTTCTTCTTCACCCAGCTGCGTGCTGCGCGGGGCGGCAGCTCCTGCGCGTCCTCCAGTGGGCAAGCGCTGCTGCTGCCCTCTGCTACAGGGGCGGCTGCAGCCGCGGCGGCGTAGAAAGATGCAGTGCGCCTGGGGGCTGCATGGCTGTGCGCCCATAGTGCATGCTGTGGCTCCAAGGGCTCACCCCGGTCTGGTTGGCACGTGTCCGCAGGCACAAACCCCGTGCTGACGCTCGCAGACCTGCCTGCTGCTTGCGTGTGCGGCATAAGGCCCGAATGTAAACCGAGATGATTGTTGGACAGGGGTGCAGTCGGGACGGCCAGTGCGTGCAGCCGATCCTCAATGCTGGTCCACGTATCCGCACAAGTGAAGCTATTCTCTCGCCACGCCTTGGCCCCGGCAGGAGAGGTCGCCCACTCGTTCAGAGCTGGGAGAAGTACATCAACTGTTGTGCATCGTTTCACTGGTTTGTGCTGCTTTGTCGTGGTTGTGTTTGCTGGCATGGTGGTGCAGGGCGTCGCATCCCTGCGCTTTTTTAATTGCTAGTTCTGCAGATGCTGAGCTCTGAAATAAGTTCCTGGACCTTCGCTTGCGTGGGCTTGAGCTCCTGCCAACTTCACGGCAGGAGTGTGACTCTGAACTTCCAAATGAACTCAGTGACGAGCCAGCGAGATGAAATCAGGCCCAACAATCCGTGCGTGCTCATTAATCACGCCATGCCGCGCATCTTCACACCAGTCATGCAAGTTCCTCCGACCACCAGCAAAGGTCCATCATGCTGCAGGCCCGCAGAACCAGCCTGCATGTATTTCCAGCTCCACATCGCATATTAGCCAGTGCCGTACGATCTGTATTTGGCATGGCATGTGTGTGTGCGCATGTGACATGTGACGCGCGATGACGATGACGATGATCCTCTTAGGCCCCAGCTCTCCCTCCCTTTCAACAGGGATGTAGACAGCCTTCCTATACAGCATGGCTTTTCCCGCTCCAACAGTAAGGACCATGAGCCTGCAGGGAAGGAACATGGAGGCAACTTGGGCAGGGAACGGTGAATTCACAGCGTGTGCATACATGCATGCACAACACCTACCCCATGACATCCCACAGCAGGCCTGGGAAGGTGCACAAACCGTTCATCTGTTTGTCTGCTTTTTGCACACAGCTGATGATTACCTGAGCCGCCCTTGGTAGGTCAAACCTGCATAGCACCCGCGATGCATCCTTTGGTTCATCAATCAAAGCTGGGCCCCTGCTCTGCAGCCAGGGTCAAGTTTCAGCCTGAGGACGCCAGCCAGGCATGTACACCTCCGCAGTCCCCACATGCCACGTGCATGCACACAGGCAAATGCATGTGCCAACCTTTCTACGTCGGAACTCTGCAGCATTGTGGTTCACAGCTTACCAAACACATGGGGCACAACCTTCCCCAGCAAGTATCAGCAGTAGTGAGAGCGTTAAACATGAGTAAGGCAGAAGCAGAACAGCAGCATGGGAAACCCGACAGATTCCTCTTGTGGAACGTGGGGATGACCGGGTGGGTCAACCCATCACGTAGAGGTGAGACCTGGAACTCACGAGGAAGGGGAAGGTTTGGTTCCCCTCCCAACAGAACAGCAGCCAGGCACTAGATAGGTGTGCCAAGAAGTTGGAGCTGGAGAAGGGCCGCTTCCTCCCAGCTCTTTTGCTTGCCGCAGTGCAGGCATCTACTGATGGAAACCATGGCTTGCCAACCAGCAATCAACATCTGTTGAAGCACTGGTCACCACCGCTCTGGGCCTCTGGGCTCTGGGCTGAATGGTTGCGACCCTCAAGCCCAGGGTATAAATGTGTCATGGATTAATGGATTCGAGCAAGGGAAGTCAAGCATCTGCACGGCTATGTATGGCATGCTCAAAATGCATGGGGGGGGGCTGTTGGCCAGGAGGCGGTTATTGTTGAAGAAGATGTTGCAGGCAAGTATATGGGTATGTTGTTGAACAATGTGCCGCCAGTTGTAAACGTGATGGCACCGCTCCAAGCTGACAGGAACCCTGAGGGCTAGTGCAGAAGGCAGGTGCATGCCTGCTTCACTCCCGGCTCTTGCTGCATCCTTTGTATGTTGTGCTTGCGTCAGCAGTTTCTGGTGCAATCAATCAAGGCTGTGGCACCTGCTGGTTGTGGTGCGCACAGCATGGTACACATATCCCGGATATGGCACGGTGTCGGACTCGAGATTTGCATGGTCCTTTCCTTGATGCTGCATCTTCCGCCACCAGTCGGCAGGTGCATTCCACATGAAGCCGACCAAACTCTTCTGTGATGACAGGCATGTGTGCTGCTGGTCAAGGATGGTCAGCATACATGCTTTGCATGAGTTGCTGAATGGGTGTTCTGGTGCTCTGGTACGTAGCGAACTTGGGGGTTAGAAAACTCTTACATACACAGTCATAAGACGAGCAGAGGGAGGTTTAACAAACAACGAGTGCAACAACCAGTGAAGCAGTACAACGTACAGCCTCTATCATACTTCACACACATGTTTTTTAAGGCAACGCCACAGTTATGCAAAGGAGGTCTGTCTTTTTGCGCCGTTTCATCTTTCTATGTACCAGCGACCGCCCTCATGTGATCGAGCTGCTGCTGGCTGCTGCATCGGCCTCGATGAATTGAGTAGTTTCAGTCGTTAATACATGCGATAAGCCACGCAGATCATGTGGCCAGTTCTGCTGGCTGCACTGGTGCAGCTGGCAAGCGCGCAACGATGCATACATTCTGGTTATTGTTCGGCTGGCAAGCTCAAGCCATTCACGGGCGACATTCATGAATGTGTGTACTGAGTAGCTTTTGCGTGTTGCTGCGTTGTATCGCATGCCTGGTGCAAATGCTGCACAGCAACTCAAAACTCAGTACTGTGCGTCACTGCAACATGCGCAGCGCCTGCATTCCGTGCCGCCATGGCAGCGCGCACTTACAAACAAGAGGTGTGTGACGATGGCGGATAGGCATGCTGCAATTCCTGGTCCATGTATGCTGCCCTGGCCCCATGTTTTACAGTATGTTCTTCATACAATACGTTTCATGTAACTGGCTGCATGCCTTGTTCCTGCAGCTCATCATTTTGGTGGCGACTGAGGAGCGCATCCTGCCGGCACTCCAGGTGGGGCTGCTGTGCACAGAGCGCAAGTCCCTGATGCTGAGATCTCTGCAAACAATTACATCATCTCAGCGCAGGGGTGTCTGCATAAAAGGAATGCCTGCCGCGTGGTGGAAAATGATGCTGGATGGTCACGTGCCTGCGCAATCGACACACCAACCTGCAGCATCAGGCACAATGTTGACGTTCCTTTATCCAAACATGCTATGATGCTGGACCCTGCTTCAACACTCTGCGCTAATCTATCGATCTGCAGACCATTGAGAACTTGGACAAGCTGGGAATAGGGCACGTGCTGCTCATGAGCACGGATGCAGATGCCTGCAAGGGGGTCGTGGGCCTGGTGCCCCACATTGGCTGCGCCTGGGATTCCTTTGTGCTGCCCATGGTGGGCAAAGACATCGGGTGTGTGAGCAACAGCAATGGGCTAGCAATAGGACATCGGGTGTGTGAGCACCAGCAATGGGCTAGCACTAGCAATGGGCTAGCACTAAAAATGGGCTAGCAATGGGACTTCGGGTGTGTGAGCACCAGCAATGGGCGAGCAATGGGCTCCAGAGATGCATAGGCCGGCGCAGCCCACAAGCATGCTGTTTGTAGCTATGTACGTTTATCACTGCTTTGCTGGTACTTATGATCCGGTTGTGAGCACCACACCCAGGAGAGGCTGTGGTTGTGTTTGATGCCATGCGCCCGCAGGTACGTCGTGCCCATTGCGCCGCTGTGGCACACGCGGTGAGATCTGCAGCAAGCAATTGAAAACCTGGCTGCTGAACAATGCTTAGGAGCACTTGGTTACTTCTTCCAAAAGGCTGCAGTACTTGTGATCACTGCAGTGTATGAGCGTAATCCCCAACCCAAGGATTGGCAGGCCACTGTTCAACATGCCGTGTGCGAATCTGTACCGTTGCGATCTCTGCACTGCAACACAGGTACCGCACCATGGCGCGCGCCATCCGCATGGGCATCAACGTGCTGTGTACCGACTCTGACATAGTGCTGTTTGATGACCCCTACCGCTACTTCAAGTCACCGCCCTTCAAGGACTTTGTGGTGTTGAACCAGGCTGAGGCAAGTGGCGCGCAGAGATGGCTGCAGCAAGACGACTGCAACACGATGACCGAGCAGTGACCCCTGTGATGGCTGATTATAAGTTGCTCAGCACGCAAGTGATTGCTACGTGATCATCACAGTGGTGCATCCATATCATCGCGTCGCCGCTGTGTGCACGATGCAACGAACTGATGTGTGGTTGTGTGCAGGCCCTGTATGACAACAGCCAGTACAAAGGGAACACAGGGGCAAATGGTGGGTCCCTGCTTTGGATGGCGGCACTGGATCACATCCATTGCAGCTTGTGCCTGAGCAGCTGTCTGCTGCGTTGTTCACTGTAGCAGTATGCATTGGCCTGGAGTTAATCTGGTGCATAACTGATGTTCCCAGCGTTTAGGGTTTGGGATTTAGGGTTCAGGGTTTAGGGTTGAACGTGACGTCATGCAAGCTCAAGGTGTAGCATGCTGTGCCACTTGCATGCAGGGGGTCTTCTGTACATCCAGAACGCCTCCCCAGTGGGGCCGGCAGCATGGCTGATGGGAGAGGTCATTGACCGGCTGCTGAGGTGGATCGACGACGATTTCAACCTTGTGCAGGCGCACCACATCAACACCGCGTGCTGCTACCTGGACCAGGTGCCAGCACAGAAGACAGTCCGTATGCGTTTTGTCTGGCCTGAACCAGCTGCCTACACACACCGTCACATCCTCTCAGATCCTCCAACCTTCTCCTCGACCCTGCTGATGCCATGCCCCTGTGCAGCATCACTTGCTGCCCGTCCTGCAGAATGTGGCCAATCCCATGTGGGCTGGGGCTGCATGGGATCACGCCATGCATGTGACGCCTCTCCCGGCCACTCGTTGTGCAGGGCTGCCTGCATGATGCGGCCTCAGTCACCGGCACTGATCACTCAGGGCTGCCTGCATGATGTGAACCCCCTCACGCACCGGTGCTGTGAGTACTAATGGTGCAGGGCTGCCTAAGTAACCTTGCGCACCGGTGCTGTGATCGTGCAGGACTGCCTGAATGACGTGAAGTCGTCGGTGCTGGTGGGCCGCCCTTTTTTCCACGGCGCCATCACCGGCTGCACCTCAGACAGCTGGCGCAAGGAGCATGCGGATGTTCTGGAGGCCACCAAGGCGGCCGTGGAGGGTGTGTGGATGTTCAATGCCAGCGTGCCCCTGCCCCACTTCATGTGGGGTGCGGCAGGGGGCAACACGACGTGGATGCGGTGCGCGGGCTGCTGTGTCACTGTAGTAAAGACTGTAAAGAGCCACCAGCTTTGTCGCTTAAGAATCACTGCCATGGCTCACAGAAACCTGAGGAGTATGCATCCATCGGCTGGGCTGCGCACTTGACGTTGATGTGAATGGCGTAGCCATGCAGTTGTTCGCACGTCACTGCTCAACACCTGAACGTTTGCTTTTGACCCTGCGGTTGGGCACTGCTGTGCATCGCAACAGTGTCATGAAGCCGGTCACGCTCATTACTGGATGCTGCACACAGGTGGGCCTGGATGAAGTACCCGCACGCGCGCGGGGAGTGGCCTGAGAAGTGGGGCGGCAACCTTTACCCAGCAAAGCGGGGCAGCCTGTCTCTGCGGTTTCAGCAGCAGCTGCGGGAGGACTGCGGCGGGTGCGTGGTGTCTGTCGCTGGTCGACCAGCACGCGTTGCCCGTCCATGTGGTGCGCACATTGCCAATGCTTGGGCCGCAGATACTGCAACCCAGGTCATGCGCACCCCATTGCTTGCATGTAGCAGTAGGGCACAATGTGAAGCGAGCCGAGCGCACCCTGCCATGGACCCCCATCTCCACCCCACCAACCCCACCCCACCATTCTCAGTTGGGGATCTTCTTTGCACCTGTACATGTTACCACACCGTATTATTATATCACGGTATTATTATGTGACCATGCAGCTGCCCCATGTGGCTCAACGCTGAAGACAGCTCGCCAGAGGTCATCCAGGCAGCGGATGCCATCCCCAACGAGCGATGGCTCTTCATGCCACCATGGATGGCCATGGGCTTCTACCCACGTGGCCGCCTGGGCTACTGGCTCAAGGAATTCACAGGTGTGCCCCAGCAGTTGGGTGCGCGCTCGCATCATCACGTCACTCTCACACCTTCCCTACATCATGCTCGCAGGCACGCCCCAGCAGATCACTGCACACCCACACTGCATCACACCCACACTAGCATCACACTCACACTGCATCACACTCACACTTTGCCTGCATCCTGCTCGCAGGCGTACCCCAGCAGGTCATTGGTCACGCGCACTACATCCCAGACACGGACCACACAGTGTCCAAGCTGGCAGTACGGATGATGGTGGGGCAGTACGACTGGGAGCTGTCCCGCCGGGTGGTGGGCGGCCCAGGAGTGTACTTCATGAGCCGCTACCACGGGCATGTGAGAGGCTGGGGCCGCAGTGGGCTGCGCTAGCGCAGCTCATCCTGTACTGTTTGGGCACACAGCACTCAGCCGCACACACCTACAGCATACAGCTCAAGCACTCTAATAACTGAACTTCGAATGAGCTGTCTCACATTCTGTGCTCTCCATGGCTTGGTCAGCCGTCTTTGTGTTGTTGCCGCCCAAGGTTTTTACGGCTGGGTGAGGATGGGGCATTCGATGCACTGCACAAGACGATGAGCAGCAGGGCGCACCCATCTCACCCCGTGTACACCATGTGGTGTTGCCGCGGCCTGGACAGGAAATGCGGCCTGGCTCTGCGGCCAAGCACACCACGCGCTACGATCACACACCCCCGCACCTCATCGCGCTGCACCCGCGCGTGCGGCTGGACTTGCTCGGCGGGTACGAGGAGTTCATGGCCATCATCAAAGGCCTGCGGCAGGTACGCGCTCCTGCAACATAATAGTAGTAATAATGACACGGCGTTTCACAGATGTTTCTGCATGCCGGAGCCTGACAGTCACTAGGCAAGCACTTAGATGCCCAGAAAACTGGCCCTGACTCCTGCGACATCATGAGCAGCATTCAGGGAAATATGGCATACAAAAATGGCTGCATGCGCTGACAGCTGTCACCGCTCGCAGCTGTGCGGCATGAACTTCATGTGCTGGAGTGGCTGCATGCAGTGTGCGTGTGTCTCACGCTGCAGCTGCCCCATGCCGCTCCGTTGCCTCTTGCTGCTCACACATGCTGCTCCTTTCTCACGCAGCTGGCGGTGCTGTCAGACCGGGCAATCCTGCTGCCGGACCTGCCGTGCAACCTGACGTTCATGCGCGAGATGCGGACTGTGTTCAACAGCGCCAGCCTCCCCATGAGGTGTGCTGGCCAGCTAGCTAGCCTCACAACATAGCAGCTGTGGAGCAGCCGCACTTGGGAACAATCGAACTGTTGGCAATGGTAGTGTGGCATCCTGCTGTGATCGTTCGTTGGGTGTACAAGCAAAAAATGGAAGCTGTGATGCTCGGCGGTTGGCCCTGGTACACCTTGGTCTTGCCACCGGCAGTCAGGCAGGTAATGGTGGTCAGAAGGTAATGGGGGTCATACACAATGGGGGTCACGCGGTCAGACACAGTTGCAACTGATCATGGCTGCGCCAGCACACACGTGCGTGCATGCGTGCAAACACACACCGCAGGGTGTCACCAGAGTGGTTCCTGTGGGGCGAGCGCGACAACCTGCAGTGCGTGTTCAGGCGCTTCCTGAACGATGACTGCCTGTCCAACGGCCGCGGAATGCTGATGATGGAGTTCCAGCGGTACAAAGAGCAGTACGGCGTGCGGTACGACCTGGAGCCAAGGGTCGCCAACACTGCCTTCATCCCAGGTGCGCGATGCACCGGCCTTGCGAACTGCTGAAACGTTGTGCATAGAAACCTGTGCGATGTTCGTGGCTTGAAGCCTTGCACCCATCGATGGGGGGTTGGGGTTGGGGTTGGGTTTTAGAGCTGCGAGTTCATGACGCTTAATGAGCTCACGCTTCCCTGGTTGCATGCCCGCCCGCACCCCGCTTGGCCGCAGCGAATCTGAACACTGGCGGGGCGGACCAGGCAGCGAATGGGCCGGCAACAGTGATCGCGTCAGTGACCCAGGACCACGCGAAGCAGCAACTGGAGGAGCATGCCAGCGCGCAGGTGCTGTACATCGCGCACCCTGTGCAGGTGGTCTGGGACAGCGACCAGGCAGGCAAGCTGCTGCAGCAGACGGCCAGCATGCGGTGGGAGCACTGCGTGAGCGATGAGACGGTCAAGCACTGCTCGGATGGCATTCACTTAACTGTGAAAGAGAAGGTGGGTGGGTGCCATATGCGGGGTCAGGCCGTTGGCATGCGGCCACATTGTGGTCAGGGCCAGGGAAGTGCAGCTATGCTGCGCAGGGTGGGTGCCTGCAGCTGTGTTTGTTGTGCACAGCCTGTATGCACAGCAGGAACTTCGCCCCATCAACAGACATGGATTAGGGACGGCCGCAGGGCAGCCCCCCAGTTTCTTTGAGGGACACTGTGGGTCTGCGGCTGACTCATCATCTCACTTGGCAACCATGTGCGTGATGGGTCCACTCGTGGTGACTGATCCTGAGGGCGCCTGCTGAGTACCTCATGCCTGGCATGCACATGCAGCTGCCCAAGACGCCACGCATTGAGACATGGAGCGGGGAGATGCGAAATGGCCGCCTACACATCAGTGACCGTCCAGGGAAGCGGCCTGGTGAGGCTGAGGCAAACAAGAAGCCAGAGGGGGGTGCAAGGCGGCAGCTGGGGGACTTGGGGATGTGACGCTCAGACAAGCAATCAGGGCCCTTGTCAGGTGTGCATGGGCTGGGGCAGGCACCACGTTGTGAGGCAGGGGAACTCGGGTATGCAAGGCACAGCCTAGCACAGGCTTTGGTACACAAGCGCACGTTATGCACAGCGGGCACAGCGCACAGCTGATGACGTGCATTCCCTTGCCTGCTGGTAATTGCTTCTGCTTCAGCCACAGCAGAACCAGCTGTAAACAGTGCGCTGTGTTTCGTGCAAACTCCACTTGCATTGCTGCATTGTCTGTCAGCCAACCTGTCAGCCACTGTCGGGCACACGTCCGGGGTGAATCACAGCATCCTAGAAGGTCCGTTATGGGTGCCCAAGTAGCTTGTTCGCAGAGAAGCCGTCAATGTATTGCTCATCATGTCAATGATCTGTCATTGCTATTTTCCGCCCGCTGTGTTTTAAGCAAATTCGTTGCAACTGGATATCATTTCTCCTGTGCTCATGTACCAACAAGACGATGTTAGCAAATTTGAGTTGTCCCGAGGATGAGTGGACCACGGCAATACTTGCAATAGCTTGAGTTGTGAACGGACACGCGATCTGTCAGTTGGCGAGATCATGTGGCCAGTGCTACTGGCTGCACTGCTGCAAGTAGCAAGCGCCCAGCGATGCATGCACTCAGGATACTGTTCGGCTGGCAAGCTGAAGCCATTCACGGGCGACATTCACGAATGTGTGTGCAAGCTGGACACATGAGCATGCAAGCATGGGTCAGGTGCATGACTGCACATGAAGGCTGGTTGCACATCCACGGGCGGCTTGAAGGGGAGACATTCATGATGTGGTGTCCTCTCCCTGCACTCTGCAGCCTCCGCATTTCGCGCAGCAATGGCGGCGCGCAGTTACAAGAATGAGGTGTGTGTGGATGCTGTGATATGCCAGGCTGCATGCAGCAAGTGACTCAACCCACGCCATGCCTGCCACCAGCACCACCTGCATACTTGACGCGTTCTGAGCCTCCCCCGCATGCGCGTCCAACTCGTTCCTGCAGCTCATCATCCTGGTGGCGACTGAGGAGCGCATCTTGCCAGCGCTGCAGGTGGGGCTTGGCACTGTGCAGCACTGCTGAGATCTCTGCAGGCAGCACCGACTCAACCTCCTGTTGAATGGGCTGGAGGGGCTCCATGTACAGATCGAGGAGCTGCCCAGAGTTCCTGGACCCAGCAGCCCAGCGCATGTGCGCAGCTGCATGTGTCAGACGCGAAGCAGCTACAGAGCATTCCTGGGTACCTTTCCCCCCCATCGCTGTGCATGCGCACGCCCAGCTGCCCAAGGGCAGCTGCAATACATGACGTCCTGCTTCCCCTGGCGCGCCTGTGCTCAACCTGCAGACAATCGACAACTTGGACAAGTTGGGGATCGGCCACGTGCTGCTGATCAGCACAGATGCTGCAGGCTGCGAGGCAATCCTCCACTTTGTGCCCCACATCGGCTGCGTGTGGGATTCCTTTGTACTGCCCATGGTGGGCAAAGACATTGGGTAAGAGCGAGCGAGGGCCCTGGAGGCTGGCATGCATTGAATTGGGTCAAACCCAACCCTGGCATCACATGCGGGTCATGTTTTGTTTTTCGATCTTGCAGGTACATAGTATCCATGGCGCCGTTGTGGCACACAAGGTGGGTTACAAGCGTTCCCCTTCTCACCCAGCATGTCAGCAAACGCAGCCCCCATGTGACATAGCATCACGCGCCATTGCAGATTCAGCATCTGCAGGTCCACATTGTGGACTTGGGTCCAATGTTTGGTGCTTAGTCCATGTCCATGTCAGGCTACGAGTTCTTGCGCACGCCCACTCATCACAAAGCAGAAGAACTGTGTGGTGCCTCAGCGCAACAACACAATGACCACCATGGATGCCTGTGCCCTTGTGATTGCATGCTGCGTGCAAATCTGTACCACTGCAATCACTGTACTGCAACACAGATACCGCACCATGGCACGTGCCATCCGCATGGGCATCAACGTGCTGTGTACCGACTCTGACATCGTGCTGTTTGATGACCCCTACCGCTACTTCAAGTCACCGCCCTTCAAG
>QAXD01000012.1:85504-99237 GCA_004335575.1 Haematococcus sp. NG2 | reverse complement strand
GCGCAGCAGCTGCACCAGGCGCTTGGCGGCAGCACGCAGCTGTGTGGCGGCAGCACGCAGCTGTGTGGCGGCAGCACGCAGCTGTGTGGGGTGCAGCACAGCATGTGGGTCGCAGTACACCACGTGGGGTGCGGTGCACCAGGTCGTGTGCAGTACGGTACATCATGTGGGTTGCAGTACGCCAGGCGTGCAGCGCGTGTGTCACATGCGCATGCAGCGGGTTGCAGCAGGCTGCAACACCAACGGCATTATTACCGGGCCTTCTATAACTGGGCCTTCCGCAGTTCCAAGGATGCTTCTTGCCGCACACCGCGCTGCCCAACCAACACGCTCGACCCTGAACCCCTAAATGTGGACGCAACACACGGGAAGCTTCAGAACCAGTGCATGTCAAGACATGAACGTGTCAATGACGTGTGCGGCAAGGCATGCTCTGAGGCCAGTAACAACCAGCAGGCGGCTGGCATCCCTTGGGCCCCAGACTGCGTCTCACCACCTCCTCCTTGGGCTGACTTTGACTTTGGTCCCTTCATGATTCCATCTGTGCACATGAGATCACATGCATGCGTGCACACATGAGGTGCACTTACACATTGCATTGCACAGCCGGGTGTCTGCTGCTCCCTGACGTGCACGCGCGCGCAGACGCACAGGTTCTGCCCGCGGTGCGGGTCGGGGACTGCGCCCACTGAGGCGGGGCTGCGGCGCCGCTGCCCCTCCGACCACAAGCTCTACCCGCGCACCGACCCCGTGGTGGGTTTGGGGGGGCTGTGGGGTGTGGTAACATAAGGATAACGATACTACAGTACTAGTAATCATGTAATGGTAATGATGCACGGTAATGATGATACAATATTAATGGTGGGTGTGAGGGCTGCGCGGTGTGATGATCAAATGATCGTGTGCCAAATTCACGCACAATCACCACTGTGGCGGGTGTGGGGGCTTGCACTATTGTCATGCACCATCAGTATCAACTGTGTGTGCTGGTGTGAAGTGAATGGGGAGTGTAGTCACTGGTGTTATCAACGCACATCTTTTCTATCTCGGTTTTGTATTACTTGCGTGTATCATATGCGGGGGCAGGGCTACCAAATGTGCCTCAGACAGGGGACCAGCGTCTGCGGCAGCGCCACGCATGCGCGCACCATGCGACCATCATGCCGCAGGTCATCATGCTGGTGGAGTCGCCTGATGGGCGGCGGGCGCTGCTGGGGCGGTCGCGCAAGTTCACGCCCGGGATGTACACCTGCCTGTCGGGCTTCATCGACCAGTGCGAGAGCATTGAGGAGGTGCGGGGCGGGCGTCTACATTAGGTTTGGACGCCCTGCTCCGTCTTGTCTTTGATACCATTTCTATCCCGTCTCAAGGCATGCCCTGATGGCTTCGATTGCCTAATTAATCACCCAGGGCGTGCCTGTTGCCTAGCCAGGCCGTGCGGCATCGGGTGCGTGAGAGGGTCCTGACGCCCTGTTGCATCCGCTTCTGATAACATCCGGTCTCAAGGCATTCCTTCTTGGCTTTTATTGCCTAAATAACCACTGAAGGCGTGCCTGTTGCCTAAATAACCACTCAAGGCGTGGCCTGTTGCCTAATTAATCCCTCAAGGCGTGCCTGTCGCCTGCTCAGGCCGTGCGGCGTGAGGTGCGTGAGGAGGTCCAGACGCCCCTTTCCCTCCGCTTTCAATAACACCCTGTCTCGAGACATGCCCTCATGGCTTATGTTGCCTAATTAATCACATCAGGCGTGGCCTGTTGCCTAATTAATCCCTCAAGGCGTGCCTGTCGCCTGCCCAGGCCGTGCGGCGTGAGGTGCGTGAGGAGGCGCGCGTGGCGGTGGGGGAGGTGCAGATCGTGGGGTCGCAGCCGTGGCCCATTGGCCGCTACGGCTCGTGCGAGCTGATGCTGGGGTGCATTGCAAAGGCGGCGTCGTACGAGATCATGGTCAACACGGGGGAGGTGCGTTTGGGCACTACCTTGATACAGTGTCATGAAATTTGATACAACTTATACATGTACATGTATACTATGTATTCTATGTATTCGTGTATGTATTCTGTACAAGCAATACAGTACACTCTAATCTGGGTGCTACCATGGTAGATAATACGTATGCTTGATACGGCATCACGAGATGCGGCATCATGAATTACGCTCCAGCCTCCCATCACACATCTTGCCCGTGACTGTAGTACTCTCACATCCCCTCGTGCCCTTCTCATGTCTCGCTGCCAGACCTGGGTCTGTTTATCTTACTGGCTGGGTGGCTGCCTGCTGTCTGACTGTCTGACTGTGTCCTGTCTGGCTGCCTGAATGTCTGACTGTGTGCTGTCTGACCGTGTGCTGTCCGGCTGTCTGACCGGCGCGCAGATGGAGGACGTGCAGTGGTATGACCGCGCTGAGCTGGCGGCCGCGGTGGACCTGTATGACACACTGGGGGAGGAGTCCATTGCTGGTGGGTGAGGCATGTGTACTGCATGCCGTACCTCATGTGTGATGCATGTGTGATGCATGCCATATCTCATGTCTTCTTGCCCTGCAGGCCTGCAGCAGCACAGCATGGACACGCTGGGCTTCTTCGTGCCGCCCCCCTTTGCCATCGCGCACCACCTCATCCGCACATGGGCACGGCACACAGGTGGGCCACATACAGGGGGGTGGGTGGGACATACAAAGGACAGGAAAAGGACGCATTCTCTGCGGAGCGGTACACATACTCTAGGGTGGTGCGCCCATCTTCCCACTAGGGCACGGGGCATTTTAGGGGACATTAACCTTAACCCTAACCTCAAGCCCTGAAACCCTCAACCCTGAAACCCTCAATCCTCAACCCTAAAACCCTAACCCCCCACCACCAAATGTACTGCCCTGCCCCACAGGCCCCTGGTTCCCTCCCACTGACAAGGACAAGGGCGGGGCCGCGAACGGTGCCGCTGTGGGCAAGCTATGAGCACGCTGTGCGCGCTGTGCACTGTGTGTGTGCGCAGTGTGCTGTGAGCGCTGTGTGCTGCGTGCTGTACGCTGTGTGCTGTGCGATCTGTGCGCTGTGTGCTGTGCGCGGGCAGCGGCGTCTTTTGTGGCCTGTTTTGAGCGCTGGCGGGTGAGCGCTGGCGGGTGAGCGCTGGCGCTGGTGCATTGCACTGTCTTAGTGGGCACGGGGGTGGGGGTGGGATGCCCCAAGGCAGGGGGTGGGGGTTGGGGGTGAAGGTGAGGGAGGCACGGCCCCCATGGACACCAGCCCCCGCGCACTAGTCCCTGTGGTTCGGGCCTAACAGTGCCACACATGGAAAGGTGTTGGAGGGCAGGGGGTCGGGGGTGGGGCTGTGTATGGCACAAGGCACTGCGCACCAGATGGCTGCTGGGGGCCCATGATGCTGGGTTCAGATGGCAGGTGAAGGGGGACGCATGGGTGGGGGTGAGCAGTGAGATGTGAGTATGTGGCGTCTGGTGACGGGCGCGGGTGCATTTCCTATGAACCAACTTGATAAGATTTCTGTACATAGCCATGTACACTATGCAGCGGCTTGGCGTCTCTCCCTGATATGTGACCTACCTTTGAGTAGGGACGTCTCGGTGCAGTTCGGGCGTGGGAAGGTGTGGCGTTGCCTTCAAGACAGTAGGGTGCGGGTCGTGTCCAAGCTCAGGGTTTACGGGTGATGACATTGCCAGAGGAGGTGCTGTGGATGAGAAGCCAAGAACTGATCATGGAGCTCCTTTTCCTTTTTTTCTTGGGCTGGACTAGCTGGCTGTGCAAGGCTGCTGTCGCGAAGTTGTGAAAGTCATGGGTACGGGGGCGTGACTGCTTGCCATGTGAGCACAGCTGCTGCTGGAAGGCGCACAGATGCATGGCTGCTGGCGGGACTTGAACTTTGGTGGACGCATCACTGGTCATACATGCCGTGTAACGTTTTGGGCCCCAACGGGTCGCAAGTGAGCCAGTGTTACAACGACACGTGACGAGGCTGTTCAGGCAAAGAGAGCATGCACCTTTTTGAGCTGCCAACCAGAGGGGCGGGGCATTGGAAGCTGGGCATGGTGGCAGACAAAGAGGCACACAACGGGAGGCACAAAGGAGGCAAAATAACAGAGACTACCAACATGAGACTACCAAGGGCTGTCAAGGCTACCAAGAATCAACAAATTGCCAAGTGCCACGTTTCCTCCCAACATACCTTACCCTAGGTACACTTTCCCCACCACATCATGCCCTAGTTGCAGGGGAACACCACATCCGATGGACCCTTCTGTGATGAACTGCACTGTAGGCATCATGCCGCATGATGTGGGCAGCAAAGTGTCGTTCGGACCGAGAGCGAACACTGCTGGAAAGCAAATTGGTACCCAGAAGTTCACATGCACGCGTAACCCAGGAGCTGCACAAAGATACGACAGGGCCTGCTGCACAACAGGATTCAACCAAAGACAACACGCGAGACTGTGTGTGTTCATACCTAGATACATATAGTACTAGAACTGTGGCGTTGGTTTGCAGGATGGGATGCGACTAATGAAAACGAGGGACCTGATGGGGTTGATCGCACATGCATGCTCAGGCACACAAATCATGCATGCATGCATCACGACATGGCGAGCCACAGCTCCGTCACGCAACTATCACACAACTTCGTATGATGTACAAAATCCGCACATACACATACAGCCCCAGCTGTTGGGTGTTTTTCCACTGTTTTGTCCATGCGTCAAAACCACGCACGCGTCCCAAAATGGGCCTCAAGGCACGTGCGTGTGGCCCACCACATTACGGCCGAGAATCGTGCGTCCAGACCAGCAACAGTACACTGCACCCTGTGCCTGCAGTACACTTGCAGTACACTTGCAGTACACTGCAGTACACTGCAGTACACTGCATTACAATCACAGTACACTGCAGTACACTCGCAGGACGCAAAGTACTTCACACGCAGTACGCACGCACGCGCACCAGGAACGTCTATTGCTAGTGGACATGGCAGCAGAAACGCTGCCCCAGCACGCGCAGCCTGCAGCAGCAGGGCTCGACTAGCAGGACCCTTGAGAAGCCTGCATCAGGTCCTGGACCTCGACAAACGAGTGTGGGGACAAAGGACGGCCAGCCTCGTATGCGAGCCTGTCATGCCAGTTGGCCTTCATCATGGTTGGTAAGCAATTTGCAGCTCATCTGCTTATCTGTGCGTGTTCCCAACTCCCTTCTTCCCTTGCACGCGCTTGCCCTATGCATTAAGTTCCCGATCGAAGGCATGCCTGGATCCTCACGGAACCAAAATCCTGGATCCTCAAACTGTCAAAGAAAACAAAATCCGCACAGCAAACCGTTGGCCTCCCAGCCAGTGCCCTTGGCTTGGAATCCGGGAATGAAGGGACACAAGCCCCATCACACAACAGCACCGCACTCAACACTCACGGCAGGCATGCAACACACTCAACACACAGCCAGCACTGCGTCCGCACGAACATGTACCAGAAACCACCAGCTCCTAACAGCAGCCTGGGGCTGCCTAGTAAGAATGTGGAACTGCGCAAGGCGCCCAACTCCAGACTACTGGTGTGCGCTTCTTCCTAGAAAACTTCCTAGAACCCCTGAGGACTACCGTGAGGTTGGCAGGGAGCATGGCGTGAATCCATCCACACAGCGAGCATCCCCTTGACCCTGGTCTGTAAGCGCATGGCGGTATCTTTAGCTGCACACACAATTCATTGGCACACATGCTTATGCAGCATGTACGCCACCTGCGTGTGCGTGTGTCCTAACTCTTGACTGCTGCCCCTCTGCGGCCCCAGCCAGTGCTTAGCTCAGCACCCTGCAGACAGCCGAGGTGTGCTGGTCAAACGCCTGCAGGAATCCCTACATGTCATCTAAGCTCACAATACACAACAGCCCCCATCTTACGTCTAAGCTCTGCACCCCACGGCCAAGCTAGCCATGGGCCTGTATGTCTTAAGGCCTGTGACCACCAACGCCAGATGGACAGCCTCGGCTGCCTGCCCCACTCCTGCCTCTTCAGCAGTGCTGCCGCTCCAGTAGAGTACTGGTGCCTAGAACAACAGCTTTGCCACCGCCACCACGACCACCACCACCATCACCATCACCTCCACGTGAGTGAAAGTTAGGGCTGCCCATTCCTAGCCCAGCCCACTGAGCGCGTGAGCAGGAACGCTGCTCAACCGCCAGGGTCAGGATGGGCTGGGGCAGTGCTGGGGCCCAGGGGGCCCAGCAGCCCCGAGAAGGCAGCCGGTGATGTGGCAGGCGGTGTGGGGAGCGGCTGTGGGCCACGCTCAGCAGGCAACAGCGGCTGATGTGCAGCTTGTTGTTGTCGGTGTTGTTGGTAGTGTTGTTGAGGCGGGTGGTGTGGTTGCTGTCGACCGGGGGTGTGCGCAGGGTGCGTAGCGTTGGTGGTGGTGGCAGCGGCAGCGGAAGGGGCTGTGGCTGCGTGAGTGGCAGGAGCTGTGTGGGGTGTGGCTGCGTTGGGTATGGGTGTGGCTGTAAATGTGGCTGCGTGGGCTGTGGCAGGGGCTGTGTGCGGTGTGGCTGTGGCTGTAAGTGTGGCTGTGTGGGGTGTGGCGGGTGTGACCGCCCCTCCGGACGACAGCAGGCGGTCCAGCTGGGCACGCAGGTGCTGCATCTGCGCCGCAGCCGACGCCTCGCGCACGCGCATCGCCTCGACCTGGTGTGCGCGCGTGTGTGCGGTGCGTGTCGCATGTCAGGGCGCGCGTCACATGTGCACATTCATCATGGGGCATGCACGTGGGCGTCAAGGCCCCTGCTCCTGCCCCTTGCTGCTCATAATAAGCCCCTGAGCAACGCACCAGTATTCACGGCTAGTTTTCTGGGCATCTAGGTGATGGCTAATGACTGTCAGGCTCCAGCATGCAGAACCATCTGTGAAACGCCATGTTGATACTATTATTATAATCAACGCACCAGCGCGATCGTCTCGCGCAGCACCGCGTGCTTGGGCCGCCTGTCCCCCCCACTGCGCGTGTAGTGGGTGACGGGGGAGGTGGGGGAGGCAGGCACCAGCGCGCGCAGGCGGTTGATGAGGTTGTTGATCACGTCGCGGCGGTTGCGCTCCACCTGCAGCCGGCGGTTGGTGGTTGGTGGGTGGGCAGTTGGTTGGTTAGTGGTTGGTTAGTGGTTGGTTGGTGGTTGGGTAGTTTGGGGATGCATTGGCCTGAGGGTCAGCACGTGCACATGCACACGTGTTTTGTGGTGCTGGTGCTCGCTGCAGGCCATGCAGTGTTCAACACGTTGTTCACACATTGTCCAGCGCGTGCCATGCACACATGCTTATGCAGAACGGCTGGGCTCATGCCATGGCCATGAACTTCACTCAGCCGCAGTGTCGTACAATTTACTTCCACGCACTGCACTGCACTGTACTGCAGTGTACCTAACCGCAGCGTACCGCGATGTACTGCCGCACCTGGGGATGGGCCTTTGTAGTACGGGGTGATCCCCGCCCTCGTCCGCCCGCCTTGCCCTTGGCTCCCTTCCCGCCATGTTGCCCCTCCCCTTCCTCCTCCCCCTCATCATACCCCTCTTCCTCCTCATTGTCCTCCCTCCCTGTTGCCACATCCTCACATTCCTCTTCCTGGCCTCTGACTGCCTGATCTGGGCTCGCTGCTTCAGCTACTGCTCGCGCGCATGCCGCATCGGCCTTGCCGGCCGCATGGCTCCCTTTGCCCCCCGCACCAGGCACTGCCCCTGAGCTGTGCCGGCTCAGAGAGGAAGGCGCCTGCAGCATCGCAAGCAGCTTGCTGTGCGAGGGGGCTGGCGCCGCTGCGGTAGCGGTGGGCGGCGCGGCAGGGAAGGTGGTGGTTGGCCTGGCCCCGACGGTGCCCCTGCCCCCCTTGCCCCTGGGCCCAGCAGCTGCTGCTGCAGGCCCCCCACGGCCACGTGTGGCTGCAGTGTGTGCCATGGCAGCGGCAGCATGGGTGCCATGCGGCTGCCTGGTGGCTGCTGCTGCCGAGCCGTTGGTATGCCCGACGCGTGGGGGCACTGAACGGCCCGCGGCGCGGCCAGCTGGCAGCATGGGCACCAGCTGCGCGGCCACCTTGCTCAGCGCGGCGGCTGTACTGGGCAGGTGGATGGGCAGGAGGCGGGGCAGCAGCTGCGGCTGTGGCTGGGCCGGGGAGGCTGCCTTTGGTGCTGGGGGTGTGTGTGCGGCAGGGCGTGACCCATGTGCACTGCCGGCACATGCCGAGTGCCCCTGCTGCTGCTGCTGGTGCTGCTGGTGCAGCTGTGGGGGCGGCGACGGCAGCGCCGGCGGTGGCGGTGCGTGCTGTGGCAGCCCCTGTTGTGCCATCTGCCCGACAGTGCCTGCCGGCAGCAGCAGGCCCTGGTGGCCCCTTCCCCCAGGCTCTGGGCCCTCGTCACCTGCCACGTCCATCTCAACCTTGCACACCTTCAGTGGGTGGAGCTGCGCACCCTCCTCAGCTGCCATGTGCTGCTGCCCCAGCTCCTCCACCCGACGCTTGGCTGTGACACCACTGCTGGCCACACCACGCCCCAGAGTGCCACCACCCTCAGCCTCCCTTGGCTTGGGCAGGGCGCCAGCAGCAGCAGGGGCAGCACTGCGCCTGCGGTTGACAGTGCCGCCACCACCACCACCGCCACTCCCTCCGCCGCTGCGGCTGCGGCTGCATGTGCTGGCGGCAGGAGCGGCGCCCTCGCTACAACCCCTGCGCAGCGCCCATGCGTACTGCTGTACTGCAGCAGGATGTACCGCTGTACTGCACCCCTCGTCGCCGGCAGGAGCAGCAGGGAAGCCCAGCCCGTGGCCGCTGTTCTGATGGGACGAGGGTGGCCGGGTGTTGGGGCCTGGGACAGCAGGGTGTGAGGCAGGGCCGTGGGAGCAGCCATTGCCTAGGGTGGGCTCCTCAGCATTTATGCCACCATGCATGGGTGCACTGATCCTGGGCGGTGCATGGTCTGGGTCAAGTGCCCAGTTCAACATGTCCTCCCAGGGCGCGGCCGCAGGGGACAACCCACTCGCACCCCCAAGGCCGTTCCCGCCTCCGAGACCGCTGCCCGCCCCACCCCCGGTCAGACTGGGCTGCAGCAGCGCGGCAGCTTCCACAGAGGGCATGGTGGAGGGGTCCAGCTGCTGCATGGCATCCTCTGCGGCTTGCATGGCCGCCTCCATGCGCTGCATGGACACCACATCCTCATGCGGCCCATGCGGCCCATGCGCATGCGGCACCTGTGCATGCTGCTGCGGAGCCGGCTGCGTGTCGCCTGCTTGAGCATGAGCGCTCACAGGGTCCAGACCCAGCAGGGCAGTCGGATATGCCTGGCTCGCTGGTTGCGTGCCCAGCTGCGGAGCGGCACAGCCGGCAACGGCATGCCCCGCTGCGACCGCCCCGCCCTGCTCTGCAGCGCCGCTGGCATGTGCAGCTGCTGCCGCTGCTGTGCGACCTTGAGCAGCCAACATTGGCGTATGCGCAGACGCGGGTGCTGGCACTGCATGGGGCATGTGCTGCTGAGGCACAGGGGACAGAGGGGGTGCCACAGGTGGTGGTGCTGGGGCCATGGGAGACACCGGGGACCCCCACAGGGAGCTGATCCACTGCCACGAGTTGGTGGGGGAGGGGAAGGGGGCGGCAGCACAGGGGGACGGAGGCACAGCTGTGTGCTGCTGCTGGTGGTGGGGCTGCGAGTGTGGTGGGGGTGCACCACAAGGGCTGCACGCTGTAGCAGGGGCTGTGTGGAGGGGCTGCTGCGGGGCCAGCTGCAGCTGCGGGTCGGCATGGTGCAGCGCTGCTTGCTGTTGATATTGATGTTGATGTGGATGTTGATGCGGATGTGAATGTTGATGAGGGTGTAAGGGGTGGTGGCCCACAGGCAGCTGCACATGGTGTGCCGGCAGCTGTGCAGGAGCAGCAGCAGCTGCGCCCGCCGCTGCACTTGTACCGCCTCTGCCCTGCTGCGGTACAACCGTACTGCCCCTGCTGGCGGTCCCGTCCCGCAGGGTCGCCTCCGTCAGCAGGTGCTGCATGGGGAGTGTGGAGGGCATCTGGCCCGAGGCCAGCGCTGCAAGCAGCAGCTCAATGAGCAAGCCACGAGACAGGCCCAGGACCCCCCCACACATCTCTCCAGCCCTTGCATGTGAAGAGGCTGGAGCGTGTGGTGAGGGCAGCAATTGCTGCTGATGAGCAGTGGGTATGTGAGCTGGAGGGCCAGGGGCGGGGCCAGGCCACAGGCCCGGCTCCGTCAAAGGGGGCTGATCTGACAGCCCGTCGCCATGTTTGTGGGCTATGGGGGGACGCCAATGGCTTGCAGGCAGGTGGGAGGCTGGAAGAGGGGCAGCTGGGGGAGAGGCATGAAGGTGTGCGGGGGCTCTGGCTGCTGCGGGATGGCTGCCCGTTTGCTGCGCAAAGTGGTGCTGGCCATGCACGGGGGGTTGGGCAACACCAGGTGTATGAGGTGCGGTCGCATATGCAGCGTGCTGCCCCGGCGGATGGGGCTGGTCTGCGCCAGCTGCACTGTGGTACAGCAGCTGCGCATGTGCGGCACCAGGTGGCTGCGCCTGGGAAGCAGCGAGGATTGCATGGCTGCCCGCATGGGCTGCCGCATGCTGGTGAGCTGCATGCGGCGGTCCATGCAGCTCATGCAGAGAACTGGTGCTTGGAGTGGCCCAATGGCGAGGCAGTGCAGGCAGAGGTGCTGTGGGCACAGTGCCCTCGCCTGCAGCACTGCTCCTGCGTCCTGGAGGCAGCAGCTGCCCTGACAGCTGCCCTACCTGCTGATGAACACCCCCTCCTACACCACTCCACCCGCCGCAGGTGCCCTGCTGCTGGGCTGCTGTGCACTGCAGCTGCTGGTGCTGGTGCAGGGCCGTGGTGTGGCTGCTGCTGTTGTTGCTGCGCGGCTCGTGCTGCATGTGCGCGTACCCATGCTGCTGCACGGCGGATGCCCGGTGTATGCCCAGTGCTGTGTGGAGGGGGTGCAGAGGGCTGCCCTCTTCAGCTGAGCTGGCACGAGAGCCAGGAAGCTGCTGGTAGCCGACCTCAGGACTAAATGGTGGAAGCTGGTGCGGGTGCAGGTGCGTCTGCTGTTGCTGGCAGCAGTGTTGTTGTTGATGATGAGGATGGTGATGAGGAAGAGGAGGATGAGGAGCAGGATCGAAGGGCGGATGGGGCTCAGGGCTCTGCGGTGTGACAAACAACATTGTTTGTACCCAGTAGTCATGGCACGTCCAGACACCCAGGCAGGGAGGCATGCAGCGAGGTATCCCCATGCTGGCTGCTGGCCTTTTGGCCCATCATGTACCGTGCTTGACAAGCCACGTCTACCACGATTCATGATGGGCCAAAAGGTCAGCACAACGTTGTGCCATGCGACAAAGCCTGATTTCACTACATGGCTCCACAGACCCAGTCTCTAGCCCCCTGTTTCAGCCCCAGCAGTCGCTGACACCTGATCTGGTGCTGTGCTGGTCAAAGGTCAGGGAGGCTGTGGCAAGGTGCGCACATGCCCCCCTGAACTTTGACCCAGTATGCTTGGCTAGGGGGCTAGAGACTGGACCTCTGCGGCCCAACGATCAGAGAAGTTAAAGGCAGAGGAATCAAAGTTCAGGGACAATGTCAGCTCAGGGGATGCTTCGGGGCGGTTAGGGCATGCTTAGGGGCTTTAGCAGTAGGGGCTCAGGGTCTTGAGCAATTCAAAGGCAGTGTGGACTCACCTGTGGGCCCTGATGATGATGCTGGATGCCACCAGTTGCTGTACCCAAGCCTGATGCATGCAGGTGCAGTGCAGCTCCTGTAGGCGTGTGCTGCGCCCCTCGGGCAGGCAGCACCACAGATGCCCCCTCGCTTAGGGCTGGTGATGGGGCCATGACGAGGTTGCCGCCTGATCCTGCTTCTGCAGCAGCAGCCCCTGCCGCCCCTGGCACTGGGGCAGGTGCTTGATGCACCTCAGCTGCTGTCAGGGGGGCCAGGGTGTTGCGGTAGTTGCTGATGGTGTCCACCCTGCCTTGTGGCGGCTGGGGGGTGGTTGTGCCAGCTGGCAGTGTGGGCGAGCCCTGTGCCGTTCGTGTGCAGTTGGCACACATGAGCAGAGAGGTCAGGTAGATCAGATCTCCTGCTCCATCAAGCTTGTAATGCAGGGGGCAGGCTCACACATTCAGCAGCGCATGCAATTCCCCTTTGACAGGCGGATCTGGGGTTTCGAAGTGGCCACCATGACGCAACCCCAACTTCGGCCTGCCTCACCACGGACGGCGGTGCGCCGCACTCAGGAGCCGCTTCTATGGTGCTCAGCAGCGCGTCCAGAGCGGCCTCGTGGCTGGTGGCGGCCAAGCTGACCTCAGAAGCTGCAACCTGCTGTAGGGCATGATGATGATGCATGGCATGCTGCTCATGCGTCCCGCCGCTGCATCGCTCAGCGCCTGCATAGTACACGCATTAATTCGTTTCCTGCCACTGCACACGGATAAGCACGAACAACGCACGCACCAGCGAGCGACGCAGCTGCGGCTGACAGTATGACGTCCATGCATACGACGCTTTGGAGGGGGCCCGCGTGGCTGGTTCAATTTCGAATGCCGTGTATGGCGAGTGAGATCGCATGTGTACTGCTTGACAGCTGCCATGCTGTGCCCCATGCATAGCATCTGCTGCACAACATGAACAGCAACGAAACAGCTTTGAAATTCAGTGCCCCCATTTACAGAGTTATGTGCCGTGCGTGCCATACGCATGTCGCATGCACCTGTTTGCATAATGGATCATCCATCGCATGCAGATCACAGCACCGACCTGGCCATGCATAGCCGGATGCACGCATGCAAGCCTACCCCCCAGACCACCCACCACCGCCCAAGCCCTGCATGCAAGCACCTCTCCAAGCACAGTGTGCATACCACTCATATGTGAGCGCACTGAATGCGATGGTTCCTCAAGTACCACCACAAGCAATACACATACTTCCTGCATAGATCACGATGCTGTGAGTGTGCCGCCTGGGCAGCACCCACGCAACCCCCCGCGTGCAAGCAACACATCATCACAGCAAAAAAGAAGTACAAGGTGGTACAGGATCAAAAGAAGACGGCAGAGCAACCACAGCAGCACCGCACAGCCCGCATGCGCCTGACTCAGACCAGAACAGAGGCTGGCAGTATCACAGGGGAAGGCTGATGTGGCATGGCGCCAGGAAAAAGGTGAAGCCCACACAATACAGAATGAACAAGCAACAGGGGCTGGCTGCTGGTCACTCCCCGCAGAAGTTAAACACACAGTTGCAATCTCAGCACTACGCCAGTGCTGCTCCTTCGCAGCTGCATCTGTACCGCTCCTGTACTGCTGCGGTACAGCACATGTACCGCTCCTATACTGCTGCGGTACAGCATGTGTACTGCGTGCATACTGCCCCCTCACAGCGGGCCGTCCCCCAGCAGGGGTGTGTCGTTGACCAGAGGTGCAGTGGCGGCAGCAGATGGTGCAGGCTGTACCCCCCCGGCTGGTGCACTGAGCCCACCATTCGCCCCTGACCCCGCGCCCCGGCCGGCTGCCCCCGCCCCCGCCCCTGTCCCCGCCCCTGCTTTCTTCTCCTCCTTGCTGCCTCCCTCGTCAGTGCCGCCACTGGAGGGCCGTAGCAGGCTACCAAAGGGTGTGCGCTCAGAGCCGCCGCCACCCCCCAACCCGCCTGGAGGCCCCCAGACCATGGCCGGGCCTGCAGCTGGCAGTGTGGCCGAGGGCGGGGCATAGCCTCCGCCGCCCCGCCCGCCCTCGTCG
>QAXD01000012.1:20875-76487 GCA_004335575.1 Haematococcus sp. NG2 | reverse complement strand
ATTTGTGCATTTATCCATTTTTCCATTTTCCCATTTCGCCATGTGAACCCCCCGGACATCTAAAACCGGACCGGCAATACTTTGTGATATCATACAATATGTAAATAGCCTATCCTGCTGACACCTTGCCGCAGAGGCATGTTGCCCATAAACATGCCCGCCCACTTCCCACACTCACGCTCCTCCACAATACAATATAGTACGTCCTATCTCCAGATAGTATTCCCAATGTTTTATCACAACTTCATAAGAGCTAACCAAGAGCCTCACTTGGCCACGTCCTCCTCATCCGGCACCACAGCAGTGGACATGTCACCATCCACGTCATTCACCACCAGCACCTGCTCGCGACACGCACACATGCAGGGGGCGTGACACACACGCAGGGGGTCAGGGGTGCCGCTCACAAAATGAATAAATGATGCTGGGATGCGGGCGTGGAATTTGCCAGCAGCTACCGGTTAGGCAACCCATGCCTCACCGCGTCCGCCCCTGCCTGCTGCGCGTTGTAGACCTTGGACAGGAAGTAGCAGGGCTGCACCGCGTCACCTGCGGCCAGCGCATGGCGGAGAACACATGAGTTCAGTGTTCAGTGCACGCCTCCCCCAGTGAGCACACCACACATGGAACCATGGCACACTGAAGGACACGTGCTGCACACACCCCCCACACACGCCGCTGCCTCTGTGGCCTGCAGCTGCTTTGCCAGCACCATCATTGCCATGGTGCAGCTGCGTGAAGGACCCACAGCGCTGGCATCACTGTGCTGCTGGAAAATGCTGAAAATGCTGAAAAAATGTTGAAAAATGCTGAAAAGTGATGTGAGAGTGACTGGTGGGCAGCAGCCGCGTGCCTCTGCTGGCTACAAGCGATGGCATGTGGATGCTGCCCATCAGTCATGCAAGTGCCGTATCATGCAAGTGTCGAACCACTGCGCTCGCCCCTTTGTGCTGGCGATACAGGAATGATACACCGGAATGATACACCGGAATGATACACAGGAATGATGCACAGGAATGGGCTGGCAACGCAGTGATGCGCGTGGCTGGAAGGGCCACTCACGAGGCCCCCGGTCCAACAGGAAGATGAGAACTGAGCCTGGTGGCTTGATGACACTGAGCGGAGGTGTCATACCCTGTGACGCGCGGGCAACCAGTGAACCCTCCACATCAGCTCAGGGTTGGCATGCATGTGCTGCATGAGTTGCTGGTATGAACTGCCGCACACATGGTTCGTGGTGTGCCCATGAAGCGTGTTGGGGGCAGCTGGCATGCGTGTGGGAGTGATGTAAAAATGGCATGCCAAAGCCAGGCAGTGGTACAAGGCCAGAGATGTGAGAGCCTGCTTGAAGCCATACTTGCCAAGCACAAAGGGGTTACCCTAAACTTTAAGTGGCAAATGCAACGGCGTGCCAAATGCCAGGCAGGTGTACAAGGCGAGCAGGGTGTGACTGGATAGATGATGGGGAGGGCGCACCGAGAAAGAGGTGCAGCCATACTGGCAGGCTGTGGCGCCTGCGCACCGCACAGGTTTGCCCCACGGGTTCAGAGCTGGGTCCTCACTCATGTACACCACACGCCCAGCCAGCACGCCGCCGTACAGCGGTTTCCCAAAATCTGTAGGCAGTGCATCAACCCCACTCGTGGCTTGCATGCCGTGGACACGGTGCGTGTGCGCAGGTCGATGCGCGCGTTTGCCACACAGTTTCCATGGTCATGGTGTGAAGCAAACCACCGCATTGCTGCGTGCTGCTCGTCGCAGGCAGGCCCATTGTCAGGCACGTTGTGAAAATGCGTGCCACCATGATGACACTGGCTTCAGGCACATGCGCCCCTACTTACCTGCCATAGCCAGGGTGAACGACTGACTCCGGTAGCCCAGGGGGTAGATCTGCGACCACCCAGCGGGCGTCCGATCTCATCACAAGCACAGGGCAGTGCCAGGCTTTTGTGCAAGACAACATGCATGCTGAACTCACGATGCGGACCGCAGCATCCTGATTTACGAACGAGGTGCCGGAGGAGCTGCAGCGAAACGCGAGCGCGCAGAGGACCACGAGTAATGAAACCCTACGGTTCATTTTCGTTTGCCACACGTCAAGAACACATCTCCAAGTTCTCAATAATACGGAATACACACGAGAGCGGTCCAGGCGAGCCCGACTGCGAAACTCCTCACACCCACTATCATGAGACTGTTGCACTTTGTGTGCTTGCCTGATGTTATCGCAAGCAGGAGCTGAGTACTTCTTGGACTGCACAAATGAAAAGCTTTGGACCTGGGTGATCTTGTAGGTCTGGCAGAGCGCCCCTCTGCACGGGGTCCTGATTCCAATTGGAGAATGGCGGAAAACACTAGCTGCTCAACGCATTGACCGGAGTGCGCTTGCACCTGTCCAGCAGCATCTTCTGCTGGATCGCAGCACTCACTTGCACTGAGTCAAAATTCAACGACGCGGGATGAATTCATCAATGGGGAGCATGTCTCAGTTGGCGGAGGTCAAGGGCGAGGTGAGGTGCCGCATCGCGCATTGCTAGGTGCCATCGTCATCCGCAAAAGCAGGAAGAGCATAGTAGGGTGCGATCTGAGGGAACCTGATATGATGTTGCAGGACAGCTTGAGTGCACACATACAGTATTATATGCATTGTGAGGGGAGGGGTGCGCTGCACATGTGCGCCGCTGCATGCATCCCCAGCGCGCTTGAACAAGCAACTGGCGGCGCATGCATGCCAGCAAGCAGGGCGCCGGGCTCTCAGGCTTGCATGCACGTGCAAGCTCACGTGGCGTGCATGCAGGGGCTAAGTGCACGCATGCGGCCAGCACTGCGCCCTGCATCCCGCATGACCGCATGGCGACCAGGCGTGCACCAGTCGGTGGCTGCACTTGCATGCGATGTTGACTGCTACCCCACCTACTACCCGATTGATTTTCAAGGTGGTGCATGCCTACGCGGAGCAGCTGGACAAGAAGCAGAAGGCAGCCAGCAGTAGTCTCAAGGTCACACTCGTCGCGCTGGACTGCCTGTTCCTTGGTGCGTGGGGCATGGGACGAGCCCAGGGATCAGATGTTCGGATGTTCAGATGTCAGGGATGTTGAGAGGTTCAGATGTCAGGGATCAGATGTTCAGATGTTCAGATGTCAGTGGGGTGTGCAGCCTGTACCACGTCCAGTGCAGCTGTGCGATGTGCTGCAGCTGGTCATGCACCCCGGGCAGAGCGTGGGGCCCAACAAAGGCACCAGGCAGACCGGGCACATGGGGCTGGTTGGGCGGTCTGGGCAGTGTTGACGAGTGCATGGGATGCAGTGGGATGCGGGATCACATGATCAGGGTCCTGGGGGCAGTATCTCCACACCACTACAAATAGCCCGGCCAGCCCTCAGCTGCTCACTGCACAATTTGAACGCGGACAGACGGGTCGCCTCAAGCTACAGTGGCCCTCGGCTCATGCACCACCTGGGGCTGTATGCACATCTGTGTGCACATGGGCCCCTGCATGTGTGCCATGCGCCATCAGACGTTGGGCACAGCGGGTATGCTGCCATCCAGGAAGGCCATGTGGGCAGGTGCCACCTGGGACTGCTGCCCACAGACCCTGCTCCCTGCCCCGGTGGTGCATTGCGCGCGCAGGGCTGCAGCCGGTGCTGGTGCACATGAGCAAGAACGCGTCCGGCTCCTACTCGTTCAACCCCGTGTCGGTCAACCTGCTCACTGAGCTGGCCAAGGTCGCGTTCGCGCTGGTGACGCTGCTGGTGCTGGTGGGTGACGCAGCACAGCACATGCAGTGCAGTGGGCACGAGCTGGTGGCAGGGAAGTTGGAGCATGGTTTCAGTGCATGGGTGCAGGGCATGGGGGCAGCACATGGGTACAGGACATGGGTGCAGGACATGGGGGCATGGGTGCAGGACATGGGTACAGTGCAGTGCAGTGCAGTACAGTACAGTACAGTAGCGTACCTAGGGTGCGGAACATGAGGCGTGGTACATGAGTTCGTGGTGTGTGGCCTGAACCTGGTACCGCCACCTGCCCTCTCTCCTTCCTCTGGCCATGGACGGCAGAGCTCGAAACGCAAAACCTGACCGTGAAGCTCCGAACCTGCTGCGCCAAGCACCTGCTGTCAGGGTAAAGGGTGTTACACTTGAGAAAGCTGCTGTGCCGTGCTGCCCCGGGCTGCACACAGGGCACTGGCCGGCCTGGGCCCCCCATGTACCTCAGTGTGCGCGCGTTCATCACTGATGCGCACCACAACCGGCTGCTGGTGGTGCCTGCGCTCTTGTACGCGGTCAACAACTACCTCAAGTTCGCGATGCAGGTGAGACGGGTGGTGGGGGTGGCTGGGGAGCTGTCTAGGACCCCAACATGTGATAGGGCATGGATGTTGTGATATGCCCTGTTGTTTGGATGGCATGGGTGGTTGTGGCCGCAACGGGGCAGATGGATGCGAGTGGGATGAGCATGTGCCCATGGGAGTACTGCCTCTTGGCCTGTGGTTCCATTACACTTTCCATAGGTGTCCTTTTCCTTAGGGCTTCTCATCCACTGCCATCTTCGTCCTCACCGCATTGTTTGTGCAACAAGTCGATGACAAACCACAGTGCATCCAGGCGATTCTTGCAACATTCACGATCCGCAGCTGTTCTTCCGGCCCACCACCACGAAGATGCTGGGCAACCTCAAGATCTTCACCATTGCCGTGCTCATGCGCGTGGTCATGAAGCGGCAGTTCAATGTCATTCAGGTGCGCGCGGCGGTGCGCCCCAGCGCGGCACACATGGCCCAGGACAGCATGGCAGCAGTGCAGGGCGCAGCCCAACATGGGGCATGATTGCATGGCACCGCCGTGAGGTGCGCACAGGCGATGCCGACAGCGGCATACCGATTCGGATGTATGATGGCTATGTCCACTGCCTGGGTGCTGCGCACACTGTGCAGCACATGTGGGTGTGGGGGCTGCAAGGACGCGGCGCCGCCGGTGCACCACAAATGCGCTGCTCCTGCACAGCTGATGCACTGTTGGTGTACCTGCCGCTCGCACACTGCTGGTGTGTCGCTGATGTACTGCTGGTGTACTGCCTGCCGTGCAGTGGGAGGCGTTGTTCCTGCTGGTGGCTGGCATCACAGTCAACCAGCTGGCACGCGGCTGCACGCCTGGAGGGGTGGGTGGTGTGGCACTGTGACAGAAATGCATGTGTGCATGCCGACAACGTATCCAACACCTGGCACGCATGCTTGTGGCATGGTGCTTGATAATAAACGGTATCAGCGGCCATTGGTATGAACCATCATACCGTCCACTTCTATCATCCGCACTGAAAGGCGCATGCGCGGGTGGCAGGCAGTATGTCGTTTAGTCAACAATTGCTGAACCACAGCCATGATTGGGTGGCCCTTGACTGGCTTACGGTGTAACAACGCCAACAACGCCAACATGCTTGGCTGGCGGCTGTGCAGGCAGTGGAGGATGCCGTGCCCCTCATCCCCGCACTGCTGTGCACGCTGGGCACTGTGACCGTGCCCTCAGCCGCCAGCGTGTACAACGAATTTGCGCTGAAGAAGCACATGGACACCAGCGTGCACCTGCAGGTGTGTGACCAATACTGACCATGTGCGTGCGATGTGTGTGCTGCACCTCCTGTGCCATTCTCTGCACACCAATGCGGGCGGGCGGGCGTGTATGTGCATGTGTGACGATGCGTGTCGTCTGCGGGGCTTCAGCTGCTTGCCTTGTGCTGTGCTTGTTGAGGATGTGAGCATGCGCTCGCGCATGTGGTTTTTGTTTGTGAGGGGTTGGGGGAGCGGGGTTGCGGCTGAACAGGCGAGGGGTGGATTCCGCTGCTGCTGCTGCTGCTGCTGCTTCTGCTCAAAGTGCCGGTGACACCCCAACACATGCTTCTGCACGATCCCGCGCGCTGCACCTGTCTTGCACCTCGCCGTTGCCGCGTGGCGCCCGCAGAACTTCTTCCTGTACTTTTACGGCATGCTGTTCAACGCGGTGGCGGTGCTGGCGGTGAGCATGTGGAAGGGGCAGCCGCTGTCCGACATGTTTGGCGGCCAGTCAGGAGTCACCATCCTGCTCATCGCCAACAACGCAGCCCAGGTGTGTGTGGCAAGGGCCGGGGAGGTGGGGTTGGGGTAAGGTGCGGGGTCCGTCGGTGGGGCAGAGGGTGGGTGGGGACTGCTGCGTGCTGCCCCTGCCAGGAGTATGTACAGCCACACCCTTGATGTCCCTGCTGGTGCTTGCAGTCCAGGTTTGGACTTCATGCATGTGTTGGTGTAGTTGAGCATTTCTTGTCATGCGGCATGAACCTGCACACATGGCAAGGGCTTTTTGACTGACTATTGACTGGCTGGCTTACTGGCTGGATACGGTAACTTGGTTGTGTGGTCTGACTCACTGCAATGTGTGATCCACTGATTCTCTGCACAGGGCATCCTGTCGTCCTTCTTCTACAAGTTTGCGGACACCATTCTCAAGAAGTACTCGTCCACCATTGCCACCTGTTTCACCGCGCTGATGAGTTGGATCCTGTTTGCGCACGAGCTCACGGTTAACTTCGCGATTGGTGTGTCCATCGTCTTCATCTCCATGCACCAGGTGGGTGAAGAGGGAAGGTGGGGAAAGGATTGTTGGAGAGCAGTGTGGGATGGTGAGAAGGGTGGCAGGAGGCTGGAGTGAGCGAGGGAACCACATTTAAGGTTGAGACAGCATGGGCAAGGGACGCAGCTCCTGAAGAGGCAGGGGACCTGTGGGATGCCTGGGTGTCTTAAAGCGTGCTGACCGCTGGTTGTGGGTGCACACTTGCACCACATGCGCAGCTCCAGCCTGCATCCCTTGCTGCCAGCACCTGATCATAGTCAATGCCACCTGAGCATGCCCTCGTGTTCACCTGCTGCTCTGCAGTTCTTCTCATTTGGGGATAAGGGCGGCAAGGGCGGGCAGCAGTTGCTGGGGGACAAGCAGCCGCCCCGCCTGCTCTACTCCCCGTCATTGGACCACGTGGCGTTGGCCGCCAATGGCGCAGGCAGTGGGGCAGGGTATGGGATGGCACGCGAGGGGGGCCGGGTGGTCATGATCCACAACTCATCCGGCACAGGCGGTGGGGGTGGGGGGGGCTCGGACGCGTTGACGCGTTGGCGGCTGTGGTGGTGGGGTCTGGGGGTGGGGGCATTACAAGCTCACCAGCTGACGCGGTCAAACGGTCACTGTTGCCACGGTGACGCGCTGCCAACACTGCATGACAGACTGGCGGTCAAGGACAGACAGGGGCATGTGGTGGGAGTGACAATGACGCGTGCTAGCTGCACATCTGCAGAGTGGTATAACCGTTGCGAGGTTCATCGGCACCATCATCAAGTTGGTTGGCTTGGACCTGGTAGATCTTGGTGGTGTGCGCGCGCTTATGGATTCAATCAAAGACCATGCATGCAACAGCTTGTAGTGATCCCAGAAGTTAGGTAGGTGGGGCCAGGGACTTTCAAATCCACAAACTTCAGGGTTAAGGCAAACAGGCGGCATATGGAAGCGTGCTTGTGGGTAGTGCAAGTGAGCTGTGGGCGCACATGGATGAGGGGCATCGCAGCGCATGGTGTGCAAGAGAGGAAGGGCAAGGAGAGAGGCCAGGGAAGAGGAGGAAAAACTGCAAGGGAATGCCCAAGCTGTTGACCACCTGAGCCACTGAGAACCACCCAGCACAGCTTACCCACCATGCTGCAGCTGTCTTTGCCACGACAAGGTGCTGCCACCTTTATCTCTTCATAGCTTACCCACCATGCTGCAGCCACCATGCTGCAGCTGTCTGCCACCATGCTGCAGCTGCCCACCATGCGGCCACCATGCTGCCACCATGCTGCCACCATGCTGCCACCATGCTGTCTGCCGCCATGCTGTCTGCCACCATGCTGTCTGCCACCATGCTGTCTGCCACCATGCTGTCTGCCACCATGCTGTCTGCACCATGCTGCAGCTTACCCACCATGCTGCAGCTTACCCACCATGCTGCCACGACAAGGTGCTGCCACCTTTATCTCTTCATGTACAAACAGATGCAGCCATGCACTGTGCAATTTCAGGCAGGCAGCTCGTCATGCATGCTTTTCTTTTAGTGGCGAGGCGCGACGAAGCGCGACCCTCACCCGTCCAAAAATGGAACCGTGCAGAACCCACGAGGAGCCCTGCCACCCAAGCCGCGCACAGAGTGCAATGTGCACAGCGTGGATGCGCCGAAGGCCTTGATGATCGCCCTCAGACGCCGGTCAGGTAAGTATGAAGAGGAATGGGCAGGTCCTGCCACCCGGCACAACCATGTGGAGGTGCATGGACATGGCCATGATGGTGGGTACTGAGGCACACTTGCAACACTCTTCAGAGGTTGCTCGTCTCGTTTTCCCGCTTATATGCACGTTCTCTTCGTTGCTACAGAAATCTCTTACATAAGGAATTGGTGAGATCGTGCAAACCCTGATGATGTGATCGATGTTGTAGTGCGACCCAGCCGCTGGCCCTGACTGATCAGCGACCAAAAATGGCGCTCGCGCGCGTGGAGGTCACGCAGGGTGAGTTGGTTGAGACCCATGGGCCACATGGTTGTGCTGTCCCGGCGCCTGCTTGGTCTGGCCCTGCCCATCATTGCTGTATGCATGCCCAGCGGCAGGGGAGTTGTGCTCGGCTCAACGTCGTGCGATGGTGCACCTGCATGCAGAGGTGCTGCTCGCCTGCATGGCACATGCGATGACGACGGAGGCAGAAGAGATCATGGGCCTGCTGCTCGGGGACGTGCTGGTCCGTGCGCGCATGCAAACTTGCACATGCAAGCGATATCTGGCATGCTGCCCCAGCAACACAGCGATGCAGCGGAGCCCAGCGGTTGGGCAGCAAGCAGTGCAACCTCATGCCATGCTCCTGTGCCCACAGTTGCAGCGCCTGGCAGCACTTGCTGTGTGGTCGGTCACGCTTGCATGGCTGCATTGGGGCCTCCACGCAGCAGCAGCAGCAGCCGCCAAACAGCTTGCACCTCATCCAGCATCCGCATGATGTGAGCAGACTGGCTGCTTTCCTCAATCACGTACAGCAGCACTCGAGCCTCAGCGCGTCCAGGGCGCATGGCAGCATGTGCGCTGGGGGCACGAAGAGGATGACACCACGCACCTTGCTATTGGTTGTTGGTAGTTAGTTGGATTCGAATCCATCATGGCACATGCTCCATGCATGCGTGCTCCTTGTACATGCAGCCGGATGACAAGGGCGCGTGGGTGAGCCGCATCTGGATGGCCTACCCGCAGATCCGCACCGACCGCCGCAAGGTGCGACTGTGTATGACTGTATGTTGTTATTATACAAACTGGCTAGTCAGTGTGCATACCGACTAGCAAGTTGGTCAGTCGGTACGCACACTGCAGTTGCTGCACTCCACTGTTGTTCCGGTGACGTGAAGGTCCAGTTGCAGCTGCACCACCACGAGCACATCCACCACATCAGGCAACCCTGCCCAACACCGCCCACAACGCCACCGATCCTGCATCACACCTCTCACCCATCACACCTCTCACCCATTACACCTCTCACCCATCACACCTCTCACCCATCACACCTCTCACACATCGCACCTCTCACACATCACACCTCTCACCACAGGACCGAGTGGAGACGAGCCCTGAGCAAATGGCGCGCTGCTCGGCACACGCTGAGCGTCTGTCCCGTGAGACTGGGCTGCGTACGCGTGTGGTGGGCTGGTACCACTCACACCCCCACATCACGGTGCACCCCTCCCATGTGGACGTCCGCACACAGGTCAGGGTGGGACTGCTTGGTGTCGTGTGGGATTCATCATTACACGGCTTTGCGCGGTTAAACCCACGATGCTGCGGTTCGACACATGTCCCTCCACGCCTGCTTGTCCATGGTTGTGTGTGATTGTGCGATGGCATGATGAAATGACGTTAGGCTGTGTGGGCCCACACCCCACAGCAACGCAGCGACGCGAATGGTTCGGGTTGCAGTGTGGGGCTGGCTTCCTGCATCATGCATCATCATGCATCTGTGCATGTGCCTTCCTGCATCACACATGCATGAGACACCTTATGGTTGTGCAGGCAGAGCAGCATGCCTTGTGCAGGCATGCAGGTGTGCGCACCAGTTGATGCAGAGAGGCACGGCTCACATGAAAAGGCTGCTGCAAGCTGCTGTCATGACTCTTTTGTGTCAGCGTACAACCTGCACACGTCCACATGCCCGTACTGCTGCCTCACGCACATGTGCAGGCGATGTACCAGATGCTTGACGAGTGCTTCGTGGGCCTCATCTTCTCCACCTTCAACCATGACACGGCCAGCAAGGAGGGCCGCGTGCAGGTGGGGCCCAGGGTCGTGCTGCGCTGCCTGGTGGGGACAGACAGTCAGACAGACAGACGGACACACCGACCGTCAGACAGACAGACAGACAGAGGCAGACAGGCAGGCAGGCAGGCAGGGATTGGCAGGGATTGTGAAGGATGCGACAGCGCAGCCACCTTGGGCGTGATGCGGGATCTGGTGAGGGCTCGTGGTGTCTCCTGGACAAGCCTGGGGCTTTTGCGCGGCCTCCCCTACATCCACGGCGCAGCTTTGTGTGTGCTGTTGTGCTGGGCTGTGCGCGAGGCCACTAGGGCAGGCACGCCATGCAAGCTAGTGCAGACATGGCAGGGTTTAGGGTACCCTAACCCTAAATCCTAAATCCTAACCCCCCTAAACCCTAAACCCCTAAACCCTAAAAGTGACAGCTGCACTCCGTGTGCCGCCCGTGCCTTGGAAGGGCGCATGTTGGCAGGCAGCATCACAGCACCTGCTGCACACAGCTGCTCGGCATGCATGTGCCTGGACAACACAAGACTCAACTCAAGTTAACAAGCAAGACCTGGGCTAGTGCCACAGGGCCAAACCCTACACCCTGAACCTTACACCCGAAATCACAACTTTGTGAACCAGTTCTGGCATGCCTTCATTGTTTATTCCGCTGCTGCTGCACACCCCGCAGGTGACTGCGTTCCAGTCGGTGGCTGCGGGTGGGGCCACCCCAGGTGTACCGCCTGCCTCGTACAGCGCAGCAGTGGGCACCCCTCACGCAGCCATGGGGGGTTCCAACCTTGAGCCGTTCAGCTCCGCAGAGCTCGTGGGCCTGGACTCTGCCACCAAGGCGGCCATCCGCGCCTCAGTGGCAGGTGCGGGCGGCGTGTAGGGCTCAGGAATCAGGGCTTAGGGCTTAAGGTTGAGGGTTGAGGCTCCGGCACGTTTTTCCTGCATCATATGATGCCACCCTGTGTGCTGGGTACCCTGACCAGCTTTCACCCCATCGCCATGCACTATGCGTGTGAACCTTGTGTTCCTCCTGCTGCCACCTGCCAGCACTGTGATATCAGATATCTTGCTTGATACCTTCCTTGATATCTCCCTTGATCTCTTCCTTGGTATCTCCCTTGGTATCTACCGGGATATTTGGCGCATCACTGTGTGGCTCCGGCATGCAGAAACATCTGTGAAACGCCGTGTTATTGTTTTGTTATCATTATTATTATTCTTATTATTATTACTACTGTGTGGCTGCAGCGGATGTGGTGGCCCCTGGGGCGCTGCTGCGGCGGGACGTCCCACTGGCCATCGTCCGCGCACGCAGCCCCACCGAGCGCAGGTGTGTGGGGCCTGCAATGAAGAATGTCCCTGAGGACTCAGGGATCAGTGCATGGTCGGGGCGTGCGTCCACGTATCCCCTGCTTGCACCGCAACGGCGCCCAACGCACCAATCAACAACGCTCCGTGTCCTGTTATCGTGTGTCCTGTTACCGTATCATGTGTCCTGTTGTCATGTGTGACGCCATGGCGTCCCTGTGCCTGTCCCTGTGCAGCCTGCACGACTTTGTGACGGTGCAGCGCATCCTGGCGCTGGAGGAGCGGGAGGCGTACCACCGCGCGTTGGCGGCAGCGGACCACGTGGGCAGTACGCCCCGTGGCGTGCTGCTCAGCAGTACAGCAGCAGGCAGTACAGGCGGTACGGCAGGTGCAACGCCTGCTGCGGCGCCCATCTCGGCAGCAGGAGGCGAGGCTGGGGATGGCTCCCCAGCACAGCCCTCCAGCCACTCCCCGCCTGCAGCAGCCGCCCCAGCTGCCTCCTCACCCACAGCGGCTGCTCAGCCTCGCACGCCCTGTCCCCTCCCCCACGGCACTGCTGCTGCTGCTGCTGCTGCCACTGCTACTGCTGCTACTGCTACTGCTGCTACTACGGCTGTTGCTGCTGCTACTGCCGCAGCTGCAGCTGCAGCTGCTGCCGCCTCGGCCCTGCGCGCCCTCGCGCGGCTGCACCACGCCAGCGCGTACCAGCAGGGCCTGGCCCAGATGATGGCCGGGGTGCTGGCACCCGCACTCGCAAGCATGCGTGGGGCGGCATGGCAGGCGCAGCTGCATGCGGCCCAGCTCAGGGCGTGCAATGAGAGGCTGCGGGTGGGTGGATGGCTAGGCCCTGCGCTCGTTGCTTGCTTAGCCCACTGATGCGTCCATGGAAGAGGCTGGTCAGGTGGGCTGCTCTCATGTTGGATCTAGTGCGATGTCAACAATGGCAAGGCTGCCCTTCTCGCAAGGATTGCTTGGGGATGGGGATGGTGCTGCACCTGATGAACCTGCACATCTGCGGCTGCTTGTGGTGTGTGCATGCAGAAGCAGCTGGAGGCTGCAAGGGCCGGAGCCCAACCTCAGCCGCAACTGCAGCAGGGCTTGCAAGCTACGCTGCAACCAGCGATACAGCCCACCGCCACAAACCTATTGCCTAGCCACAGCGCCCCAACTGCCACTGCAGCTGCTTCTATGTCCTCCGCCGGAGGTGCACCTGCTCTCACTACACCTGCTCAAGCACCTGTGGCAGCCACATCTGCTGCGCCTGCAGCACTGCCACCAGGCGCCAACCTTGCCCCCATCTCCGCCCCACCCCCATCCACCTCCACCACCACCGGCACACTCAGCACCCAGCACTCCCACCCATCCGTGTCAAGCAGCACAGCCACGCCGCAAGCGCCCACCAGCCTGCTGCCTGCGGCATGGCTACCAGAAGGGCCCGCTGCGTCACCTCACAGCCACTATACCTTCACCTCACCACCACACACAGCAACCTCGTCAGCACTGCTGTCTGGTGCTGCCACGCCTGCAGCCACAGCCTCACCCGCACAGCCCGCTGCTGCTGCTGCTACTGCTGCTGCTACTGCTGCTACTGCTGCTGCTGCTGCTGTGGCGTATGGTGGTCACATACCTCCCACTGGTCCGGCTGCACCGCCCGTCACAGCGCCAGTTGCAGCTCGCCCGCATGTGTCACAGCCGCCAGCCGACCCCTTGGACCAGCTGGTGGATGGTCTGACAGGGCTCGGTGTGTGACAGCCACCACTGTCACAGCCACCACACAACACAACACAGCAGCCGCAGCAGCAACCCCTGGTTGCGGCGGCACTGCACGCAGCAGCGGCAGCCCATACGCATGCAGGGGTTGTAGGTCCAGCACAGCGGCATGAGCAAGGGCCAGCAGGGCCTGCACCAGCATCAGGGTACTTGGCCCCAGTGCATGGTGCAGGCCACATACCAGATCTGATATGAGGTACCTATATGAGGGAGTTTGATGCTAGGGCGTGCTTTAATAAGCATGCAACGCCGATCAGCCTGTGTATGGCTGAAGGCTCATGTAACATGAACATGGACATGTACCCCGACGCATCTGAGATCTCATGTTAGATATCACATGCGTGCATGACATGAGATCATCCAGGGACTTGACAGTTGTGACTCGTGCAAGCAGGCTGCATGTGCGTGCTGCGTCTTGGTTGGGCTGGCTGTCTTAGAGTGAGCCCATGCTGATTTACTTGGCCGCTAAACGCGGTATGTCCAGACTGGCAGCTGGGAAGTGCAGCGGGTTCTGATCCAGCGTCCCACTGCATGCATGGACTTGTGGTTCAGTGAGAGCATGGCCCACATGTTTACAGCAGTGCAGAGCCGTGGCATTTTGCTTCTCAAACTCCGTGGACAATGTATGCAGACCAGCCGGGCGCATCCACAGGTGTGTGAAAACATCAGATGAGATCAGTGTATGCCAGGACATCGGGTCCATCCAAACCTCAACCAGTGGCCCTGCCTACCCACCCCTCTAGGCCTAGGCAGGTTTCACTTGGTTCGAATAGTGACACATAGTGACACTTGATTCAAGTAGTGACACATCAGGACTCTGTATACATCCCTGCCCCTGTCCCCATATATAAATGTCCATTATGTCCCTAAGGCGCGTACATAGGGTCATCCACATGACCCCACGAATGTAGGAGACCGTGGACCTCCCGCTCACATGACCGCAAACCCACCCAAGGAGGGCGCGCAAACACCGGGGCTGCCCATGGCGTGGGCTGCACCAGCAGACAGCCAGTTATTTGAGAAGTTTCTGCAACGAGCTGGTACAACCCTTATCTCGAGGGCCTCCGCGCTCGCTCGAGGGCATGGGCGACGCAACACCTCAGCAGTCACATGACCGCAAACCCACCCATTGCACTTGATATTACAGTATACCTAAGACATACCAGGCATCTCAAGTGCCGCCCGCCAACGGGCTACTCCCTCATCACCTCAGCGGTCACATGACCGCAAACCCACCCAAGGGAGGGGCGCGCAAACAGCGGGGCTCACACAAGACATCGCCGAGCACCAGGCAAAGTGCGCGATATCACACTGGGGACCACGGCAGTGAAATGCCGTGTCTACTCTTGCGCAGGTTGTGCCTGCACCTCGGCTGAGCGCCGTGTCCAACACCCGCTGTGCCAGCTCTCGGGCTGTTTCCCATATGACCGTAAACCCACCGCACCCGCTGGGTCACACTGAGTGCACTGGGTCACACAAAGTTACACTGTTTTGCGCATGTTTGTAATGCCACACTGGCTGCACTACTAGGTGGCACTGGGTCAGACTGGTTGCACTGGGTCACACTGAGTGCACTGGGTCACACAAGGTTACACTAGGTGCCCATTGGGCGCTGCCTACTCCCTAACGCGTATTCCGCACGGAGTCCCACTGCCGTGCGGTTGCGGCCCCTGTGGGAGGATTGACGCGAGGCGTACACGGAGTCCCATCGCATGGTGTCTCACGCACGGACACACATAAACCTATTCACATCCAGGGAGAACAGAGACAGCCTCAAGAGCTCAGCCACTATCTCCGGTGACACACTCTCAAGGCGCAGCCTGCCTGCACCTCCGCGCTGCTGAGTTGATCTTGAGCACGCGCAGGCGCTGCTGATCAGTGTGTTTGACAACTCGAACAGAAGACGCTGATGAACACCAGCGCGGACATGATGGCCCGCGCAGCTGCCGCTGTAGATAGAGGGCTCATGCGCGCTCCTCCATGTGCTCCTGCACCCCGGCACGTTGGTCATTGCAGCGGCGCAGGGGTGAGCGCAGGGCTATGCACAACAGCACGAAAGATGGCATGGCATGGCATGCAGCTGCTCAGGTTGTGTGCTTTTGTGGGGTGGCCTTTGCCATGCCATGCACGCTGCCATGCAGGGTGCAGTGTGGATGCAAACCCGTCCAAACGAGCCCCCTCACGCAGCGCATTCTAGTCTCACCTGCTCAGTCATCCTCGTCTGATGGCAGCTCTGCCATGAGGACATCATCAGGCGACACGTCAAAGCACATCTTGAACAGCTGGCGGTAAGGCACACTGTTCTTTGGGGACACCACAGCGTCTGCGATGGCTGCGGTTGTGAATTCGTGGGCAGCTGCATCGCCCACCTCCTGCTCGCTGCCAGGCCCAAACCTTGTGAGCCGCACTGCCTTCATGGAAACACCAGGTGGAATGGTGAGCGAGGTGTCCTTGATCCGGCTGTTCCATGCCCCCCGCTGGTCTGCTGGCAGCTTACCCCCTGCAAGGATGTCTCGGGACTTGTCCAGTAGGCAGCGCAGGGCTAGCCTCTGCAGGCGTTGTTGTGATGCCTTCATGTCAGACATGCCCTGCTTGAGAGCAGCGTTGTCCTGCTGCAGCTGCTTGATGGCATCCCTCAGGTCTTGCATGTATGCTGGCTCAGAACTTGGTGCCTGCACATACAGCTTGGCCTCCTGTTTGAACAGCTGCACCGCATGGCAAGGTGCAGTAGCCATTTGCATTGTGATGAGATATTGATTGGCACATGGCACTCCACCGCAAAACAAAACAAAAGCCAGCACTGACCGTGAAGCCACCTGCGTTCCAACTCCCGCCACCTAGAAGCGCCAGTCTTCTCCTTCGAGTTTTTAAGTGTAAACTCCGCGCACTGCGCGACCCCACGGACTCCCAAAACTGGACCTCGGGCTGACCCCGAACCGACCACGCAGGCTTAAAGCTCTATTTAAAATTACCATTCACGTGACCCTGCGCCATGTCCCTGCGCCCCGCACTGAAGTGAGACAGTGTACCGCCAGTGTGCTTCGCGCGCCCTATGCGCCACACAGACACACTGAGTCCTTTGTTGTTGTTACACCGTAAGCCAGTCAAGGGCTTCTAGGTGGCAAATTGACGGATAACAGTCTAGTGGTCCAGAGTCCTTATAATACTGCTGACCGCTGCAGCTCCCATACAACACACATCCTCACCACCTCGCATGCTGCTCCGTGGTGGATGATGCATGTACGTCCCAAGTACAGAGGGCATTGATTGGGTGTGCACTGTGCAGCCTGGTGTGGCATGCGTGGCACAGCAGCCTCAAGCCTGGACGCGCCCCACGGCACGTAGCGTCAAGTTTACACGCGCACATCTGCTCATAATGTGCTGCAGTTGTACTGCAAGGCATACAAAGCACAGGTTCTGCTATTGCTGCTCTGAACGTTGTGGCAGTGGCCCCCACCACACCACCAGCCCACAGAAGGATGTGTCTAGCATAGTTTGTGAGGGTGGCACGCTGCACTGCGCGCACACAGCAGCCATGTGTCCATCACGGCACCCCCACATGTGCACATGCTACTGCCACCAACCCCGGATTTCGCTCCTGTACTCCTGCGCGGCAGACCCACCCCTGCCCTGCACCTCCTTCCACCAGCTGGGGGTCTCTGGCTGCTGCCATGGGGTGCTCAAGAGCCGAGCTGACCAGCCGCTGAACCCACACCCCACCTGCTGCTACTTGTGCCTCAGCCTGCTGCGTCTGAAAATCAGGTTCTGACAACGAGGGTCTGTGGTGCTGGAACATGACCGCCACTGTGCAGCACAACAGCTGATATGTCTAGTGGTGTGCTGGACGGGGCTGGGGACGGTGCTGCGTGTGTTGCAGGCCCGTGTCACGTGAGGTCTTACACAGGGCATGTGCTGCCTCAACCATTCACTTTGACTGGCTATGCAGCTGGCCGCAACGTTCAGACAGCCGAGCAGGGCATGTTGCATGCGCCGGCTGACAAGGCTCGGCAAAGATACAGGTTGCAAGGTGGATACTCGGATGTCTGGTGGTCTTACCCTACACCTGGTCTCCTGGTCTGCGTGGCAAGTGCAGTGTGTTGCTTCAGTGCTGTCACTGCTGTGTCATGTCATGGACCTGGGCCAAGTGGCAGGCGGGAGCACATGGACGACATGGTCAGCAGTCTTGGCAAGCAGGGCCAACATGGTCAAGAGGTCCATGGTTTGCTGCACTCAACCAGGCCCCATGGTTGTGCTCACCAGCAGCCAGGTGGGCTTGAACACTGGGCCGCCTGTGTGCACATCACACCCGGATGCCTCCAGCACAGCACGCCGGGCCTCGGTTGCCCCTTGCTCGTCAGCTGCCTGAGGCACGCGTGAGTCTTCGTGCTGCACAGGAGCCAGTGTGGCGGGATGGTGGGCTGCACTCAACGCAGCAAGCTGCTCCATCACAGGCAGCTCCAGCGACGACACTGCACACTTGCGCAGCTCGAACCTGTGGGCGATGCAGGAGCAGCAGGCAATGCAGGAGCAAAAGCACGACGTGCACAGCCATTGCTCATCAGCTGCATTCGAGCGCCTGCTCACTGGGCAGCTGTGGTGCCCTCGTGAAAAGGACCATACAATGGTGCTTAGAAAAGAGACCACCAGCTAGGGTCTGCTGCTGCCTATACAGCCAAGCCACCAGTTGCACTGCCATTTGCTGCATCCGGATATCAAGAGATAATTGACTCACCAGACACTATCGTTGGCAACCCACATGCCGCCATGCCCAACCACACAGTCAGCCAGGTCCAGCACTGTCTGCTCAGGCTGTGCTCCGCCACGCTGCAGGCCACCAGCTACCAGGGCAGCACACCCTGGTGGCCCTGCAGCCTCCAAGGCACATCTCAGAACATGGCCACGCCCGACACACCAGGTCAGCAAGCCATGACCACTGCAGAGGAAAGGCACAAGGCACGAAAAGGAAAAAGCATGAGCAGCGCAACACGGAAATCCCTACGTGTGGCTATGGTCTGAAGCCAGCACGAGCAGCGGTCTGGGCACAGGTGTATACAACAAACAGCAACGCCGCACCTGACTGGCTTGCGTCAACAGTGTGGAACACATGCTGGGAAGCTTGCAACACACAACTGCAGCTGTGTTTCAACGCTCCCATACGTGCAAGCTCCAAAGGCATGCCGCACCTGCCGCCCTGCACCACGCAGCCTGCCACCTCCAGCGTCTCCACATCCACAACCATGACCGCGGGGTGCAGCTGGGTCAAGCTGCGCGCACGAGCCGCTGCATCACAGCCAGCACTCAGACCCGCACTGCTCCCCCTGCCCTCCCCCTGCTCCTCCCTGCACCTGCTGACTGCCCCCTGGGGCCGGTGCTGGGTTGTGGAGGCCGGTGCAGTGTCTGTGCGTGAGCTGGGGCCTGCTGCTGCTGACGATGCTGCTGCTGCTGCTGCCAATAGCTCTGCTTCACGATGCGACCAGACGCGCACATCTGCTGGCGTCCCTAGCGCCCTCCACCCGCCACAGCCGTGCACCCGGCAGAAAATGACACGGACTGCGCCTGCGTCCACATCCAAGGCAAGGGGCACTCAGGCAAGTCGCTTGGCTAGCTGCAGCTGCAACTGAACACACACGCAGTCCACAGCCAAGTGCCATCATGTTCACAAGACCCCAACCAGGTGGGCTCAGTCTAGCTGCTCCTCAGCCCAGTTTGCAGAGCACTTACCGCAAGCCTGTATGCAGGCAGCCCCACCAACGCACGACCTGAACGTGCTACACGCAACCTGAGCACGAATGCAGGAAGGTCAGTAGATCGACCACAGTTCACACTATGGCGCACCTCATGTGGCATCCTGCCACCAGCTAACAGTGAGGTACTCCCACATCACTCGTATGGGGTAGGCATCTGGTGATTTGCTTACCCCGACGTACGCCAGATGCTCTGCCTGGATACCAGCACCAGAGATGGCGTCCATATGGCAGTGATCCACACGCAGGCTGCCTCTTTCGTTGCTGTCATGGCCACACAGCAACAGCCCTGCAGCCAGCAAGGTTGCAGGTGCGTAAACTCCCCGTTGGTGCGTCATTGCTCTTCATGAGCATGTGGCATAATGTGAAAACGTCAGGAAGATGCACAGAAGGCAGGGAGAGGTGGCAACTAACAGGGGAATGGGGTAGATCATGAGCAAGGGGATAGGGGAGTCCAGATATACAAATATTAGAAGTACCCAATCTGTATCGTATGTAAGATCTGTGAGGTGAATGAGGTGGGATGAGGTGATAAGAAACAGCGCCAGGAGTCCTGAGGCTTGCAGATCAGCAGCAATGGCGCGTGCCACGCACCAACAGCCGCGGGTCCTAAGGTACACAACGCCACAGCCGTTGCACCTCCTGGCGCCAGCTTCACCACCGCCGCAGGCCCTGCAGCTGTGCGCAGCCGGCATCCCTCCAGTGCCAAAGCGGCTGCATGGTGCACGCACACCACACTCCAAGCACTGCCCAGTCGTGTGGCGGGTGCGTGTGGCGGCCGTCCACAGGACCCAGCATACCCAGCCGGGCGGTCCACCTCACATGCCAGGTCCAGCCCCTGCACCAGCACCTGCATCTGTGTGCCCTTCACGTGGCCAACCTCCACCATCACCGCGCTCTCATCTGCGCCGTGTGGGCTGGGGCTGACGCGTGTGACCATTGGCACTGCAGCGGTTGGGCTGCCCGGTGCTGACCACCTGCCTGCCGCACGTGCATGCGCAGGTGACCAGCGGCTGAAGCCCAGGAAGGCTGCGCAGCGGCGGGTTCCCGCTGTTGCTCCCTCCTCTTTGGTGTGCTGGACCGTCTCAGGCACAAGCAGCAGGCAGGTGGTGGTAGGCACTTGTGCCTCAGGGTCTCCCTCATGTTGATCCAGCCAATGGCTGTGCTGCAGCACCTGTGCAGCCACCCAGTCGCGCCGCAGCTGCGCCCACCTGTGCATGTCCACGCCTTGTGCGGCTGCAGCTGCGTCCAGCGCATCCTGGTGCGCTCTCCCCTGGCCACTGTTGCTGCTACTGCTGCTTGTGCCGCTGCTGCGGGTGGTGGTAGTGGTGGTGGTGGTGATGGTGATGGTGGTGCTGCCGCTGTTGCCATTATTTGGGCTGAGACAAGATCTACCGAGCGTGACACCCTCATGCGTGTGCCCCTGGCGCACACAGCCGCTGTGTCGCAGTGGGGGTGCTGGCCCTGCATCCATCACCACCAACCACCGCGCCAGTGGCTGCCGCCTGTCCTGCAGCAGGTCTGACAGGCTGGTGGCTGAGCCGGTGCCCAGCGGGTCAACCACCACCTGGGGAAACCAATGCAGTTGGTTGATACACCATGTGAACAAGGGACCCGACACAGGACAGCAGGATCAGCTAAAGAAGCAGTGTTTGCCCAAAGCAGGAGTGGTTTGGAACAACAGCGCAACTGCTGTGAGCATCGATTCCAGCAGCCCGAGCGCATGCAAGTCAAGACCCGTCAGCAGGCGTTCCTGTGCTCCGCGTACCGGGCCCGATCCCCAGAACTCAGTGAGCCCTGTCCCAGGCAGCGCTGCACCTGCGCCCTGCGGCGACTGCGGTGGCACATGCAGCACCGCCCACCCGCCCTGGCCAGTGCTGGCCAGCAGCCCAGTGCAGCACACGTCCCTGTGCTGGGCCATGATAACGTCTGTGAGCGCCCACACAGGCTCCACGCTCATGTCTTTGCCGAGGAGGGCCTTCAAAACCCCTCCACAACTTTCTGGCACGAGCCAGGGGGCCTGCTGCATCAGAGCCTGCAGCACATACCCCTCCCAGGCTACTGGCGTGTGGCCCGATGCCACAGCTGCCAGCCTGGCCGCGAAGAGCCAGCTCTGAAGCCGCGGCTTGTACTGCACGACTGCCTGCATGTATGCTGTGTCTGGTGGGTCGCACAGGGAAGCCAGCTGCTGTTCCAGCCCCTGCCACACCTCCACAAGCTGGGGGACAACAGACGTGGTGTAGCCATACGGGATGCTGTTTGCTGCATTGGGGGGCTGCATGCACACGTGACAGACCACGCGGTGAAGGTATGTGAGGTGCAGGCAGCGATGGAAGCTTGGTGCAGCACACAGCTCAGTTTGGGTTCATGGCTGCTGGTGCAATCAGCACCAAGACAATGGAGCAAGAGAGCCCTGGATGCAAACCCAATGACACCGCCACCTGAATGACATGCTTGCTCACTATAAATAAGTACAGCATCAACAATACTTCTTATACTTGCATCATACCTGCTCCACACTGTCATCATGTTCTGTTGCATCACACAGCATCCTGACCATGACGATGTAACACACAAGGATCACGACCTTGACTCAAACACTCACCACGTCCAGGCCTGCCACGTGCTTCAGGATGATCGGCTGCTGCTGCAGGGCGTCATGTAGTGTGAACAGGGCAGCGCCCCACTTGCTGGTGCCCTCCAGCAACACAGCATCACCCGCACACAGGGGGGGCACATGGCCCAGGGCCTGCGCGGGTGGTGAGAACACCTTCATGCGTCCTCACTCATGCACACACAGCACACATCATGAATCCCAACGCTTGGCTGTCGCTTGCGTCCCAGGCCACCCCTTGCTTCAACTCCCTCCTGCTGACCCAACTGCTCCGCAATCCAGCACAAGCATAACCCTGAGGCGTTCTGACAGCAAGTTTACTGGCACCCCACTATGGACTGCTGAACGCCACCTCAGCATAGGGCCATGCACCCGCCATGTGCTCTCACACACAGTCCACGCCGTGCTGCCTCTTTGCACATCTCATTCATTTAGGGTTCAGGGTTCAGGGTTCAGGGTTTAGGGTTTAGGGNNACGACGGCGGGGTGCGCGTACACGTGGGCCAGGGGCAGGTGGGGGGGCGGGCGGGGGCTGGCAGCGTCCTTTGTGTTGTCCCTGAGGTGCGAGTGGCCCCAGTCGCCTTGCTGCACGCGCTGCAGCATTGGTGATGTCCTGGGCTGAGCTGCATCCACCTGTGAGGCATCAAGCACGGCCTCTGGGGTTGCTGCTGTGCCCCCTGGGGCGTGCACCATGTCGGCCGTCACCTCTGCCATGCCTTGACAAGCCGAGGCACGTGTGGCAGCAAGCGTGTCGCGCCGCTGCATGTTTGCTGCGTACAGAGCTGGCAGCAGCGCGCACACCAGGTGTGTGCGAACCGTTGTCAGCAGCACTTGTGCCACGCTGAGGCCATCTGGTTGAGAAGGGTCTGTTGCGGACCATGCTTCCAGGTCAGCCTGCGTCAGGCCCAGCAGCTGCAGCTCCCCTCCTGGCTCAACCCCACCGCCCCATGCCGCAGCCCATGCATTCCACAGGGGTGACTGCCCATTGGTTGCAGCCAGGCCGGCTACCGCTGGGTGCTGCACCAATGCTGCCAGTGCGGCCACATGTGCTGAGGTGGCCTGTGGGCTGAGCCAGTGTGCGGATGCACACGCCTGTGCTGCCTGCTGATACTTGATCTGTGCCGCTGATAACTCTGGCGCCCATAGGCTGTGGATGCCTGACATCAACGAGGCACCCCCTGGAGCCTGCAGCCAAAGCACTCATTCGTGCTGTGACAGCAGCATTGTGTTGTGCCACATGAAGCTGCACAGTGCATGCTGGCCCACATGGCAGTGCTGCCATGCTGCCATCCACTGGCACCCGATCGACCCACCGCACAGCAAAGCTGCTTGAATAAATTGGGGCGTGCACTAACCTAATGGAATGCTCCCGGGGCGTGATCATCCGAGCTTCTGATCATGAATACCGCACGCTACTTTGAAGTGGCTTGCTTCTTCTTCTTGGAAACTCAGTCTTTCCTGACCCACATGATCTCAAACCCTAAATCCTTAATGCTGGCGCCAGTCAGATTCTGCATCTGTGATGATTTGATGACCTCAATTTCAGAAGTACCGAGCAACATACTGCGTCAATCCTTTGCCTTCAGTCCGACGGGCCTGATACGAGTGACCCACTTTCCATAAGAACACATCGAGCACATCACTGATCCGCTCCATATTTGATTGCTGGAAGCGGTTGAGCACCATCATATATGAGTCCCATCCCGGACCCAGCCGAATGCAGCACGATTGAAGCATTCACTACTACCACGCCCGTTATTGATTGTCCCTGGAGTTTACACCACTGCCAACGTCTAAACCCTCAACAGCTGATATGAGCCAACAGGAGGCATCGAATGGTTGTTGCCTTGTGCATCAATTGCAGTTGTTGTGGTGTACTGTCACACCATCTGCTTCTCAGCAGACGTTTCTGGCACGGAAAAGCTAGCTCCCAAGCAGCACGTGTTCACCCATCCTTGCTGCTGAGCGTACTGGCCAGCAGCCAGGTGGGCTTGAACACTGGGCCGCCTGTGCGCACATCACACCCCGCTGCCTCCAGCACAGATCGCGGGCCGTCGCATGACCCCTCTGCACCATCCACCGTTGCCTCCAAGTCCACTGCGCTTAAGGTGACCGGGTGGTGCGGCTGGCGCACGCGCCTCAGCTCAGACCCAGCACCAGGCAGCTCCAGCGCTGACACGGCACTCGTGTTAAGGTCAAACCTGGGGGTGGGGCAGGTGTTGTGGGAGCAGGTCATGAGAGCATGAGAGGCAGATCCTTAAGAGGGAGTGTCGCACAGAAATGGTTCAGGGGCGTGTGCCACATGGGTGCACGCTGCACCTGCATGGATTGCTGTGCCTGCATCGCTCGCAGGTGTGCATCGTCACAGCAGCGCACTATGAATTCAGAATCATCCCTGCTAATCAGAATCATCCTGTCCGGCGCAGGTCACAGCACGGTCCTGCATCACTGCCACGCACCAGACATTTTCGTTGGCGGCCCAAATCCCGCCCCGTCCAACCACGCTGCCGCATAGGGTGAACAGGGTCCCATGGCCCCTTGGAGCACCACCACCCAGGCCACCAGCTACCAGGGCAGCACACCCTGGTGGCCCTGCAGCCTCCAGGGCACAGCCCATGACATTGGCCACCCCCACATTCCATGCTGCCAGGCCATGGCTATTGCAGGTGTGCATGAAGGTTAGGGCGCAGGGTCATGACATGATGCCCAACATTTGAGGGTGGGAAGCGCATGGGCTGGGTCAATCATGCCAGGTGGAAGACAAGACTGTGCATACAGGAAGAAGCTGTGCGCCTGCTGAACGACATAACAGCTGTGGTACTGTGGCGCATTGCAGCACAGTGTGCGAACAGATCAGTGCAGTACAACTATGACAGCACACTTCAGCGCAGCAAGGCACAGATGCTCCCTGAGTAGCACATCGCACCTGCCGCCCTGCACCACGCAGCCTGCCACCTCCAGTGTCTCCACATCCACAACCGTGACCGCGGGGTGCAGTTGGGTCAAGCTGCGTGCACGAGCCGCTGCATCACAGCCGGCACTCAGACCCGCACTGCTCCCCCCGCCCTCCCCCTGCTCCTCCCTGCCCCTGCTGCCTGCCCCCTGGGGCCGGTGCTGGGTTGTGGAGGCCGGTGCGGTGTCTGTGCGTGAGCTGGGGCCTGCTGCTGCTGACGATGCTGCCGCTGCTGCCAACAGCTCCGCTTCACGATGCGACCAGACGCGCAAATCTCCCGACTTTCCTAACGTCCTCCAACCGCCACAGCCGTGCACCCGGCAAAACATCCACCGCACACAGTCTGCAAGGAACATTGGGATAGTGACTTTCATCAGAACTGGTAGGTGCCCAACATGCACTGCTGTCGGTCCGCTGTGCTGGCGTGCCCAGAAGGAAATGTACTCATGTGCGTTGATACGAACAGCTGTGGCCAGCCGTAGGCAAACGTGTGTACATGAACTGTGCACGCGAACTGTGTGTGCATGCATCCTGCGCAGTACAGGTTCCGGCAGCTCACCGCAGTTGCGTATGCTAGCGCCACCGCCTGCACACGAGGCGAACACACTCTTGTTGACCTGCACGCGCACACGCCAGTGCAGCATGCAGGGGTCAGCGAAGCACAGCACAGCCTGCTGTTACAAGCCCATGTGCTCACAGCACATCGGTGGCATGCACCACAGGGCTGCACATGCTCTCAGGCCCATCGACAGGCAATGAGAACAGCCTGGCAACATCTGCTGCTCGTTTCCATGACTCACCGTGACAGTTGACAAGCGCTCCGCCTCAACCCCTGCGTGAGAGGTGGCCTCAATGCGGCTGTTTGTGACCACCAGGCTGCCTCTGTCACTGTCCTCCATGCAGCAAATAAACAGCCCTGCAAGTGTTCGTTTGGGTTCAGTTCCTCATTCAGCAGGCATCGAAGGTGCACCAAGTTGTGGTGGGGAGTTGTGGTGTGCTGCCCTGTCACGCAGCTCTCTGCAAAAGGACAGAGCCAGTAGTGACGACAGTGCCTGAATTGAGAGCGAGCTGCAAGCAGCATGCACACTTTACTTGCAGCGTGCACCTGAATATGCCACGTCACGTACCAGTGCCTGCAGGGCCCAGCGTGCTTGACACCATAGCCATTGCTCCCCCTTGCTGCAGCCGCACCAGTGCAGCAGGCCCTGCAGCTGTGCGCAGCCGGCACTCCACCAGTGCCAGCCCGGTGGGCTTGTGAACACAGAGCACACTGCCATCAACACACCGTGCAATGGCACGTGGCGGCCGCCGCGACCCTCCTGAGCTGCAGTCCACCTCACATGCCAGGTCCAGCCCCTGCACCAGCACCTGCATCTGTGTGCCCTTCACGTGGCCAACTTCCACCATCATCACTGTCTCACCCACACGCCTTCGGCTGGGGCTGAGGCGCGTGACCATTGGCACTGCAGCAGTTGGGCTGCCTGGTGCCGACCACCTGCCTGCTGCACGTGCATGCGCAGGCGACCAGCGGCTGAAGCCCAGGAAGGCTGCACACAGGCCAGGGCCCCCTGCTGTACCTTCCCCGCCTGCACCCTGCCGCAGCTCAGGGCCAAGCAGCACACATGTGGTATGGTCAGCGGATCGTCCAGCAGCGGCACTTTCACCGCGATCCAGCCAATGGCTGTGCTGCAGCACCTGTGCAGCCACCCAGTCATGCCGCAGCTGCGCCCATCTGTGCATGTCCACCCCTTGTGCGGCTGCAGCTGCGTTGAGCAGGCTTGGGGATGCCCCGCAACCCCTACCGCTGCAGGGGCTAGCACAGGGGACACCCTCATGCGTGTGCCCCTGGCGCACGCAGCCGCTGTGGCGCAGAGGGGGTGCTGGCCCTGCATCCATCACCACCACCCACCGCGCCAGTGGCTGCCGCTTGTCCTGCAGCAGGTCTGACAGGCTGGTGGCTGAGCCGGTGCCCAGCGGGTCGACCACCACCTGGGGGCAAGGGGGAGGGAGACATATTCGTCACACATGGCACATGGCACACATCAGGGCAGGAACATCCAAGAGCAAGCACGTTGCGCACTGGATCTTGTCACCAAAGCAGGCAAGGTGTTGCACATGAGCCCTGCAGATCAAAGCAAAGTGCTCGATGAAAGCAGCGTACAGGGAACAGCCCCATGCAGGCACGGAGCCAAGGCATGCCATCAGCAAGGTACAGGACGGCAGCACCAGCCACAAGCGAGCCAGCAGCTGCAGCATGCAGCGAAACTGACGCTGACATTGCATCATGACAAGGGCTGCAAATTCACACTCACCGGCCCAACCCCCCAGAACTCCAGGAGGCCTGTGTCCGGCAGAGCCGTGCGCCCTTTACTCTCAGAGGCCTCTGGGAGCAGTTGCACAGATTCCCATATGCTCTCACGACAGCTGGGCAGCAGCCCAGTGCAGCACACGTCCCTGTGCTTCGCCAAGACGATGTCTGTCACTATGTGCAGGGCTTGAGGTTTGCCGGCTGCCAAGTACTGCACCCGAGCCACCTGAATGCCCTCAGCCCCGTGCTCCAGGGGCAGCCATGGTGCCTTCCGTTTGACCTCCTGAAGCATGTCATCCTCCCATGATTTCTGTGTGTGGCCTGAGGCCGCAGCTACCAGCAGGGCGGTGAACAGCCAGCGCCTCAGGAGAGACTCCATGTGGAGAGCTGCTTCATGGATGCGTGCTGCTGAGTGAAGACCCCCAACGGCCAAGGCGTGCAGCTGGTGCACGAAGCAGGGTGTGGACAGCTTTGGTGTGGCTGCATCACTGTATCCACGTGGGCCGCAGCTGTCTGCATCCTGGGGCTGTAAGCAGGCGAGGCAGCAGGAAGCACAGCAGTCGCCTCATGGGGGTGTTGGGGCCAAGTTCACAGCAGGTCAGTAAGGTGTTGGAATGGGTGAAGAACAGACATATGCAGCTTTGACGCAGAACTTGAGGCAGCAGGAGCCCCAGTGCACACACCCCACCATGTTAATGTAACCAGGCGAGCGGTTCCACCACCGCATATCAGTAAACCAGAAAATCTGTGCAACTCACCACATCCAGGCCTGCCACTTGCTTGAGAATGATCGGCTGCCGCTGCAGGACGTCATGTAGTGTGAACAGGGCAGCGCCCCACTTGCTGGTGCCCTCCGACAGCACAGCATCCCCTGCACACAGGGGGGGCACATGGCCCAGGGCCTGCGCGGGTGGTGAGAACACCATGTGCCGTTGGCTCATTTTGCAAGCAGTTGCAAGGTGGCGGAGGAAGGCTCATGCCACCACAGCACCACTATGTCGTCCATGTGGTCTGGGTTTGAGTTAGAGCACAAGCCAGAGCAATAGAACATTATATGTTGCAGTAACTGTTCGTCTCCCTTCCCTTTTCCCTCTTTTCCCTTGGCTTGTGTGTGCAAAACCTGCTGTCCTTTGCCGTGTGCAGTTACTGTTTGCCAGGGGAAAAAGCAGATGTTCAGAGCCTCATTGCATCTTACACATTTTGTGAGGCACGCGCGCACCATCATGAGCATGAGGCGTCCCTCGTCCCGGGTGTGCCACTGCAGCGCGCGCATGGCGGTGACGACGGCGGGGTGCGCAAGCTCTATGTCCTCCCCAGAGCCCCAGTCTGCATTCTGAACCCGCCGCAGGGCCTCCGCCCCTGGTGTGGCTGCATCATCGTGTGGGACGCTGCCTGGCAGCTGTGCCCCCAGCTCCTTGCTGTGGGCATACAGCGCGCACATGAGATCTGCCACACCGGCTGTGGTTGACCTGCTGGCTGTGCACAGTGCGTGGCGCCGCTGTGCGTTTGCAGTGTGCAGTGCCGGCAGCAGTGCACACACCACGTGCATTCGCAGTGCGAGCAGGAGCAGCTCCGCGCCACTGGGGACACCTGTCTCTGAGGGGTGTGCCGCAAACCATGCTTCCAGGTCAGCCTGCGTCAGGCCCAGCAGCTGCAGCTCCCCTCCTGGCTCAACCCCACCGCCCCATGCCGCAGCCCATGCATTCCACAGGGGTGATTGCCCATTGGTTGCAGCCAGGCCAGCTACCACTGGGTGCTGCGCCAATGCTGCCAGCGCGGCCACATGTGCTGAGGTGGCCTGTGGGCTGAGCCAGTGTTCGGATGCACACGCCTGTGCTGCCCGCCTGTACTGGGCTTCTGCCTCAGCCAAGCCTGGCAGCCAGAGGCTCGGTTGGCCTGACATCAATGGGTGCTTGTGTAGCAGCCTGTATCAATCCTGCAACGCAAGAATCCAGCCCTGCTGTCCATGAGCAGCATGTCCAGTCTTGGATCATTCCCACATGCATGATGCATGCTGCCCATGCAGTACCGCTGCCATGCGGTCAGCTGGCACCAGGTCGTGAAGACTCTGCTCTTGAAAACTAATCACTTCGTCACTCGTCCGCCGCAGCTGCTGAATTGCCTACCCCATGATCTTGCTTACCATCATGGTCAGATCAGCGTTGTAAAAATGATGTTCAACCGATGGATCTCTCATGATTGAAGCATCATACTGGTACTGTTCTCTTGAGCCCAAACCCTAAACCCGCGCGGGCATGGATTTTGCTTGCTTGAAGCAAAGGAGCTGTGTTTCGACGCTTCCAGAAGGCTACGCCTCGCTCAAAGCACCGTTGAAATGACATGTGCTTGCGCATAGTATTTGGCATGGCTGCTACAAACTGCAACACACATGCAACGCTGTGCTAGACAGACTGGTGAAGTGGGGCATGTACAATTGACACTAACAGCACAGCCAGCAGGTGTGCCACGGGCAGCACACGTTGGCATCCCGCCCCTTCGAGATATCCCTGCCGGCTTGCACGAGGCCGAACAACGAGCAACATCATTGACAGCGGCAGCTCAGGCCATGGTGTGTTTAGATAACATAAGCTTGAACCACAGCCTGATCTTTGGCTTGCATGGCCACATGACCACCATCTGCCCTTTGTCGTGATGTTGTCCAGCACAGCGGCTGACCCAACTGTGCAGGCGCAAGTGGTGAAGCAGCACGCGCATGCCCTACTGTAGAAGCCTGCTAGGGCTTTGTGACTGCTTCAAAACAAAGCAACAGCTGGCGACAGCCACGACGCTTTGCTGCATGCAAGCCACCGCTGCATGCATGCATGTGAGTGCAAACACTTTTCTTTATGCAATGACTGGTGTGCTTGGATGTTTGCACAGTGGCTGCATCTGCATGGCGACCCCATGCATGGCTGGCGCACAGGCCTACTGTAAGTATAAATTGAGTGATCTCTGCGTGTGGATTGTTGCCTGGACGACCTCTTTCCGCTCTGTGCATAATCAAAGAAGCAATTGCAAGACTGGTTGGTTAACCACATGGCGGACGACAAATGACAGGTGCAGTAAACCCTGCTGCGCTGGGTGGCCATAAGGAGGAGTCGGTGGCTGTAAAGGTTATTTTGAATGTCAAGCCTGCACCTGATTGCCAACAGAAAGGGGCGACCATCGTGGACGGAAAACAGGTCAGATACATGTTAGTGATTACTGGAGCCCACATGAGCGTGGGGCCGTGACGCCGCAGCGCACATCAGTTCAGGAGCTGCTGTGCATGCTGTCAACATGATCAAGAGCTGTATATTTGCTCATCAGCAAGCAAGCGGCCCAGGACACATCTGCCTGAGCTGTGCATCCATCACACGGGACGCTGCGAACCTCGCATCGACAGGTCCGCGTCGTCGTCTCCAACGGGAAGGATCATTTTTTCCACTTCGACGAGGTGATCGAGAATGGGGAGCTGAGCAAACTTCAGAGCCCCTTAAACGTCCTTGTACAGGAGGCGCTCAAGGGTGAGCATCGTTGACGATGCATGCTGTGCCGTCATGCTGTGCCATGCTGTGCATAACACCATGTAGCTACATGCAAGCAGTGCAGTACAGCAGCCATAGGTAGCTGCATGCAACTAAACTGTGCAAGGTGCATATGTGGGAGCACATTGTCTTGAGGCCTGCAGCATCTGTACGATTGGCATGCCTGCACATTATGTGGTGCCTTAAGCCGCGCCAAGCTCAGTTTTGTATACCCACTGCCACCTGCAGGGTACAATGCAACTGTGTTTGCATATGGCCAGACGGGCAGCGGCAAAACACACACGATGTGCAGTGGTGTCTCGTCGCACAACATGGGCTCTGACGCTGCTTCTTCACAAGGTGTCATCCCTCAAGTCATTTACGGACTGTTCCAGCACGCAGCAGCCGAAAACAAGCATTGGACGACCAGTTTCAGTGCCACGTTCTGGGAGGTTTACAATGTGCGTGCCTGCTCGATCAAGTGGCTTCTTTTGCACAGCGTGATCGCCTTCTGTTTGTGCTGAGACTGCCGGCATTTACATCTGCTCCTTGCTGCAACCATCTACCCTCGTTCAGCTTGCAGTTGCTGCGGGGGTGACATTTCTCACATTTGTTTGCAGGGGCCTGTGCATGCACGAACAGCCTCTCAAACCTTTCGTTCGGCAACTCCTGCGATGAGTGCCTCACGTGGCACATGCATAATACTCATCCCACGGCAGGAGGACGTATTGGACCTGCTGGTCAAGCCAGGACATGACGCCCCTAGTGTTGAGCTGCGTGAAGACACTGCGCGTAACACATGTGTGCTTAATGCTGTGGACCGGCAAGTCAACACTGAAAAGCAGATGATGGCCCTGGTTACTGAAGGCATCGAGCGCCGCCGCACAGCCAGCAACAACAAGAACGCACGGTCCTCCCGGTCGCACGCCATCCTCACCATCACAGTTAAGCGGCACCGGACTGAGACGGGCTGGCGTGAGGAAGGCCAGCCAGATTCCCTGACAGCCAAGGTTCAACTGGTGGATCTGGCAGGCAGTGAGCGAACCAAGGAAACTGCAGTGACAGGGGAGCGGCGACAGGTGCGGGCTGGTCTAAAGTGAAGTGTGCAGCACTGCAGATGTGGGGGAGACTTCCACAATCAACCCCTGCTGCTGCTGTTGAGCGTCATGAAGCTGAAACCTTGCAGATGCTGCCCTTCACACAACCATGAACACCCCACTGTCTGCATGCCACTTGAACCCCTGCTGCTTTCTCCCTCACCGCCGGGTGCAGGAAAGCGTGAAGATCAACAACAGTCTTGGGGCGCTGAGCCGAGTGATCAACGCGCTCGTGAAGCAGGAACAGCACATTATACCCTACTGTGACTCCAAGCTCACACGGCTGCTGCAGGTAGATGATGCTCACCAGGCGTGCATCCATACCACGCTCTCATGCTTCTAGCCGAGTGTCCTAGCGGGATGGGCACCGTGGCCCCGTTCCTTGAGTGCCACTGCAGCAACTGGACCATGCACAACTTTCTTGGGAAGCATGGCTCACCACCTCAGCTGCCTCCCTGCCGCTGCACCTGCAGTCCCGACTGCCTTGCACCGGTCTGTGTTTATTCATTCTATTTGTGCGTGTATGGTGCTCTGTAGGGCTCCTTGGGCGGCAACTCCAACACAGTCATGATCGTGTGCGTATCATTAGATGCAAAGGACAGTGCACAGACCCTTACAACGCTGGAGTATGCCCGTTGTGCGCTCGGCATCAAGAACCAGCCGGTCGTCAACTGCGATGCCAAGGCTGCTGAGGCACGTGGCCAACCATGCTGTCAAATATTTGTGGCTGGGCAGGGCACTTTACACTGTCCATGCATTCATACCAACTGATGCTTGCAAGCCCAGTCGCAGGCATTATGAAGATGGCCCTGCACGTATGGCTGTAGCTCATCTACTGCAGTCCTGGTCAGAGAAGGCACTGACGACACATACTGATCCATCATGTGTGAAGGTGCAAGGACAATACGTGCCTGCACCTGCTGTTCGCTCGCAGGCGCCGCATGAGGCGCAACTGATGCACGAATGTAACCAGCTTCGTGCATCAAGGGATGAGCTTCGCAAGCGTTTGGTAGACCAAGAGGAGCAACGCAAGGACGTGGAGCGACGGATGGACCAGCTGGTGGGTGCACCTATAGGTTTGCAAATGTTTCAGGAGAGCCAGCACAATAGCGATGCCAACTCTCAGCAGTGGTCCAGGCGGCAAAAGATCACACGGCTGATTATGCGCTGTGTGTGGTCGACGCAGATGACAAGTAAGAGGGACCTTGAGTTGCAACTGGCAGATCTGCGCAACGAGCGCGCAGCTGAGGTGTTGGCCTTGCGTGTACATCTTAAAGCAGCTGTGCAGCAGCGCCATGAAACGGAGGCTTCTCTCTCAGGCACCCGTGCTCAGCTGGCAGCCTTGCAAGCACAGCAGGCTACCAATGAGCAGCAATGCCGTGCCCTGCAGGAGCAGCTGACCGCCGTGCAGACCACGCTAGCACATGCTGCAGCCACTCACACAGCTGAGTTGGACAGCAAGGAGGTGGAGGCACAGCAGCAGCTGGATGCTGTGGTTGCTGATCTGCAGACCAAACACAAGGAGGAGCAGCAGCAGGTGCTGGAGGAGGTGGAGCAGGTGTGGCAGGCCAAACTAGAGGAGATGAGGAAGCAGGTGAATGGACTGCAAGCAGCAGGGCAAGCCGCTGATTTGCAGAGAACAGCAGCCACAGGAGAGGTGGCAGAGCTGCGGCTGGCACATGTTCAGGCCCAGGCAAGCAGGGATGAGGCAGAGGCTTTCCTTTCGAGCACTCGTGCTCAGCTGGCTGTGTTGCAAGCGCAACAGGCCGTGGATGAGCAGCAACGCCGTGCCCTTCAGGAGCAGTTGACCGCCATGCAGAGCGCGCTTGCACATGCTGCAACCGCTCACACAGCTGAGTTGGCCAGCAAGGAGGTGGAGGCACAACAGCAGCTGGATGCTGTGGTTGCTGATCTGCAGGCCAAACACAAGGAGGATCAGCAGCAGGTGCTGGGGGAGGTGGAGCAGGTGTGGCAGGCCAAACTGGAAGAGATGCGGAAGCAGGTGGATGCAGCACAGCAGGCAGCAGCACAGGCCGCTGATCTGCAGGCAGCTGAAGGCAAAGGGCAGGTGGCGGAGCTGGGGCTAGCTCTCTCTCGTGTCCAGACGCGGCGGGACGAGGCGGAGGCAGCCCTTGCAGAGACGCGCACAGCGCTGCCTGCTGCAGCTGAGGCTCGCGCAGCAGCAGAGGCGCGCGCAGAGGCATCAGCCGCGGCCACCGCGGACATCCAACAGCAGCTGAAAGCAGCGCAGCAAGAGTGTGACAAGCTGCAGTCCGGGCAGAAGCAGCTTGAGGAGCAGCATGTCTCCCAGCTGCAGCGCCTCAGGGAGGAGCTCTTGGCTGCAAGAGAGGAGCTTCAGGCAGAGAAGCAACAGACTTTGTCGCTTAAGACCCAAGTGATTGACCTGCAGCAGCACTGCAACACGCAGCAGGCAGAGCACGCCAAAGTGCTGCAAGCTGTGCAAGCCGATGCAGCGCTGAAAGCAGCACAGCTGGATGATGTGTGGAGGCGACTTGCACCTGCCACTAGATCGGAGGCAAGACTGGTGACTGAGCTGGACGGTGAGCGTGCAGATCAGCTCCTGGGTCTGTGGGACAAGCTGCACGCGCTGACAGCCGCTGCTGGGGCGCGAGCGTTTGCTATTGGACATGAGCGGCAACAATGCACGTCATCGTCCGCAACAGCAGCAGCCGCAGCAGCAGGACATGGGGGCGTTGACGGAACTCACACGAGCACGGGTGTGGAGGTGGAGGAGACAGAGGTGGAGATGATGCACTCGTGCATGAGCTCTGCTGTACCACCAGAAGTGAACCGGGACCAGGACCACGATCAACCCGATCCCAGCAGCCAGTCGAACCAGCAGCAGGGGGCGGCGGCTGGTGCAAGTCGCGTGGGCAAGCGGCTGCAGTGCAAGGCGGACATACCAGTGTACGACTTGACCACGCCACCTCACGGCACTGCCATGCGACAGCCAGCAGGGCCGGTACAGTCAAATGAGCCAATCAACCTGGCCACACCAGAAAGCCCCCATGAGCCAGCACCACCCCCAGCACCAAAGCCCCAACCTGTCCCCGAGCCGCCTCTCACCCGCACATCACAGGCCAGGCCACAAGCATCAGCCCAGACACAGACACAGCCTCCAGCCCACACACAGCCACAGCACCCAACCCAATGCCCGTCCCAGATGCAGGCAACTAGGCAAGTGCCAGCCCCATGGCGCAAGGTGCTGCTGTTTGTGCGGCGTAATGGGAAGGTGCACACCTACGAAGACTGTGAGGGCAACATATACCGGCTGGATGATGGCAGTAAGGGCGGCGTCTATGCCCAGGTCCAACCCACACCGGTTGAGGAGCACAAGGCAGGGGAAGCATATGTTGAGATGTGATATGTCACCCTTTACGCTGGGGGTTGTGCAACACGCTGCGTGGGTGTGCTTTTGTAGAATCTGCTGCAGCCCTGTGCCTTCCTTGCCTGTTTGTTTGTGCTTCCCCAACCTTGCTGGGATGCCCTGGAGCATTCGTTTCCTCAACTCCTGCACGTTTGCACGTGGCCAGAGTTTCCTGTTTGCCCTTCGGAACGATACCTGATAACTACTGAACACTCATGCTGTTGGCGTTCATGTCAATGAACCAACACAAGAACACAATGCTCCTACAAACGTGTCAGCGGTATCTGACACCTGTACTTTGACCAAACTGGTGCAGGGGGAGTGTAGTCTGCGCTTCTTCAAGGGGAAAGGCGTCACACGGACCCAAGGGCCCAAGGACCTCAGTGGCTTGCTGGCTGGCAGCTCTGAGGCAAGCCTGCTTGTGCGCTGCACAGACAGCAAAAAGTTTGAGTGCAAGGAGCCCCAGGACCAGTGCTACCTCGCTATCGGGGGAAGTGAGGGGGCCAGCCGTGCAGCTTTGTTTCGTGCCAGATGCCTGGCAACCAATCCCCTGGAGCTGGTGGGGAAGGATGCTGCGATTTATTGGGAGTTCCGCACAGATGGTGCGTGGAGCTGGGCTTTGTCCTGCTCTCACCTCCTCCCTCGCTCTTGGAGAGAGCCTGCCTGGCACTTGTCCTACATGCGGTACATTGTTTGCTTCTTTGGTGGTTGCCGGGCGTGGGTCATGGGAGGAGGACCTGGGCAGTGGGGCTTATGAGTCAAAACACAACCCCAGCTCCCTGGCTGGCTTGTGCCTGTCTCTGACTGACACGTAAGCACATATGCACACACGCACGTAAGGCGCCTGCTGCCTGCAACCCATATGCCAGTAGCTGCATGCACCTGCACATGCACGCAGTGGCGGTGGGCATGTGGCAGGACGATGGCAGCCTCATCGTCACCCCGTTGTACGTCAAGGACTTCCGCGACGAGCACGGCAACAAGAGGCTTGCAGAGGGGGCGGCGCAGATGTACGACCTGCTGGGGCAGCTGCTCTCTCAGGTACTTTAAAGCTTGCTTGTCCTGGCTTGCTTTCATGCAGGCATTCACATGAACGGGGGATTCCACATGCACACTGTCAGCAATCTGGCTTGTGGAGCATGGAGTGGGCATGCACGTAACAGCACCCTGGCCCAGCTTGAGAAGCCCCAAGCATTATAGCTAGCCTGACTGCTTTGCTTGTGTGCGGATGGGCACCTGCAACTGACTGCAGGGCACTCCAGGCACACAAGCCTCCTCGTGCATCACACGCAAAGCACCGCCTACTTCTGCAGCCACCAGCAGCTGCTGCAGCTCGCAAGGGGCCCAGGCTGCTGCAGCCACGGCAGCTGCGCCGCAGCACCCATCTGCCAGTACTCTGCGCGCAGCATCATCACAGGCGCCCGCCACGGGCCAGGCTGCCGCTGCTGCATTTGCTGCGCATGGAGTGGCAGGTGCAGCTGTGGTGCGGGGCCGGCAAGTGCTGGGGGACCACTCCAATGGGCAAGGGATGTGCTCCAGCAATGCAGCAGGTGGTGGCGGTGGGTGGGGTGGTGGCAGGGACAGTGCCTGTGGCGGCAGCAGCAAGAACGGCAGCGGTGGGGGTGGCAGCGGTGTTATAGGTGGCCAGGCAGCAGGTTTCATGCCAGTTCACACCAGTGCGCGTCCGGCCATTCTTCTTGGGAAACTCATACCACGGCGGAAGCAGCCACAACAGCCACTCACTGGGCCCAACACTGCATCATATGCTTGACCAGATGGCGTCCCAATGACCTGCTTGTGGGTGCAAAATTCAGCAGCGTCAGAACAGTGCAAGTCGCAGTGAGGTGCTGCACTTCGTAGCACGTAAGATGGTGGGGCTGCGGTGTTATTGGTTGCATCTACCTGCATCTTGTCCAGGAACAAATCACCGCAGGCGGGAGTTGTTTTCAGTCTGTTGACTGATTGAACGCGTCTGCATATGCGGCAAACTGAAGTGGATGGGTGATTTTGTGGGCAGCTTGACGTACCTCGTGTGACTTGTGTACCTGTATGTACTCACCTGTGTGTTGCCAATGTGTCCGCGAGTGTGGCAAGTTCCCTACTGCTCTGTTTTATTGCATCCACAAAAATTTGATGGCTTGCCCAACGTCCGCCTGACTTGCATTGCGCAATACCCCTGGCGGGATGTGCGGATTTCCATGCACAATAAGCAGTAACACCACCAGCACAGGAAAGGCAACACCTGCTGACCCACACGTATGCTGCAGGTCCCTTGAGACAGTTTCTGTACTGCTATTGTATCGCCTCAAGCACATGCTCTGCCCAGCTCACATTCCGGCACGTCAACGGCACCATGTAGCTGCTAGCAAAGACATACATATACGTGTGTGCCAGCTTATGGGAGATGCTCGCTCCCAGCCCTGGGCCGGCTTTGCGATCCCGGCGAGGCGCAGTATTATAGTAATGTCATGGATGCCAAACTAGGCTTTGGGAGCGTCGCGTTGGTGAAGACTGCAGCAGACCTCTCCTGTGCCTTTGTAGTGCACCGTCATGTGTCATACAAAATTCATTTGTGTACACGTGCGCGTGTACGGGCTGAGTTTAGATGAACACCAGAGAAGCGTGGTGCACAGCTGCGTGGATGGTGCTGCAGATTATCAACATTGTCTTCCAAAGCAGAAACAAAACAATGGAGAATATGCCAACACAGGTTGCGAGTGTGTACAAAAGGATTCATCTGGCCCATCATCGCCCACAGCTGTCCATCAAAATCGGCCAGCAGGTGCGACTATCACTAATCGCCGTTTGCGCTGGGTCCTGACAATTCATACGGTGCAACATCGCCTGCTCTGCATGCTGCTGCTGTCCATGCAGGAGTTGGGAAGGTGTCAACATGCCGCGCACACGCACACTGCTGGCCATCATGGCTGCAGCCTCCTTGCTTGGCACACTCGCTTTGCCTGAGTGCTCGGTGAATCAGGTGGACATGGGCACCGACAAGATTGTGCTGGCAGTCATTGGAGGTGCGTGCTGCCCCACCCTCGCCAAGTGGCCCCTGCTGATGCCCCTTGGGTTGGGCTGCAGCTTGTTCTGCAGGATGGCATGGACTGGAGAGTGCAGATAGTTGCAAGCACGCCAGCGACTGCTCCGTCAGACGGTGGATGCCAGTGATGCCATCACAACGCACCCCGGCCCTAAATATGCCTTGTGTGTCGCTTGTACCTGCTGTGCCTTCAGCCACCCTGCCCCATTGCATTCAGCCGGTGCTTTGCAGCTGCAGGCCGTGCTAGCCACAACCCTCTGATGCAATTCATGGATGCTGGGGCGGGGCATCTCCTCCCCACAATAACTATACAACGCCGTACAGCCGCTCTTCTCATCTTGATCATAATGAGAAAGAAGCTCTATCATGTACAGCACACCTTGTGCAAAATACCTTACATGCAGACTGGGGCCGTGCTGGCGGCCCCCAGTCCTTCTTCAACCCCAACACCGTGGCGCAGTGCGAGGCCAGCCGCCAGTGCTGCTCCTCCATACAGAACAACAACTTCCCGGACGACTTTGATGAGACAGACCAGGACGGTGAGAGGGCCTGGCCTTAATGATGTGGCACAAGGACGCTTTGACTATGAGACTATATAGGCTGCCGTTCCCGCATTTATTGTTGTGGAGGAACGGATGGGTGTGCTGTGAGCATGCGCTGGGCCTTTGCCATGTTTGATGTATCTGTCTGGCTTATACATCGGTGTGCAGTCTTTTGTCCTAAACCTGGACCAGCAGGCTGTTGGCTGGCGATGCATGTGCTGTGGTTGTGATGGGGGCATAACAGCAGGGCAGCCTCACAGGCTGCACATGTGCCAGGGGTTCATCAGTGTGCGCCCCGCACGGCTTGCGCAACCACCGTGCGCCAGCACCTGCTCATGCCCACCAGGCCTGGCTCCATGACGGCATGTGCCCGCAGACGCGCCCCAGCAGATGGCTGCCGCCGCGCTCATGGACCATGTGTGTGGGCTGAAGGGCTGCCAGGCGGTGCTGAGTCTGGGGGACAACTTCTACCCTTGCGGCGCTGATGCACCCGCGTCGGGTCTCAACAGGTGCAGGCCCCATCAGGCGTCATGTGTCTGATCAGGCGCAGGCCGCAGACGGCACAGCCAGTGCACGTAAACCCTGGACTGCTGAACCCTAGGCCCCAACCCTGTCGTCACGCTGACGGACATGCTACAGCATGGCCTGGAGGGTGTCCAAGGCTGCATGCTCGCCAGCTCTTAGCATGAACCTTGTTGTATGTGCACCACCTACGGGTGGCAGTGGCGTGGAGGCTTTCCTGCCGCTCCAAGCAAACTGCCTCATGCCTTTTGTGTGAGCATGTGCTGGGTTTCTGGTCCATGGTCCTGTGCAGGTTCCAGAGCGACTGGCAGCAGGTGTATGGTGTGCGCAAGAACCTGCACGACCTCCCCTGGTACATGATCACTGGCAACCATGACTACGGATTTGATGGTGAGGACTGTTGTAGCCACTGGCCGTTTGAGTTTTGGTGCCGTGGGTCTGAACCGTGCATAGCCACGAATTGAGCAGGCCAGTGATTGACAGATCTTTGAGTAGGGAAAGAAAAGAGGCGTTCAGCATGCAGAGCGAGTGGACAAGTTGGGTTACATTAGAGAGATGGTTCGAGGGACAGCTTACTGAAGCCATGAGGTAATTGTGCAGCCATTGCTGGGTCATGGGTCACTACTGATTCATGCCCATAATCTTGCACATGGTCGCTCAGGCAGCGTGGACCGCCAGCTCGCCTATGCCAAGATCGACGGCAAGTGAGTGCTGCACCGTACCTCCACATGTTTCAATGCAAGCTTCGCATCAACCACATATCGACATATGGTATTCACATTGCTCAGAGGTTCTGCAGGCTCGCCAGTGGCTGTGAACACAGCGCAGGGGGTATGTCTGCACGATTCTCTGGCAGCTCAGTGCTTCGCTTGCATGCCACTGACTTGGTTGCTTGCTGCCACACGTCGCGCGCTGCAGATGGGTGTACCCGGACCGCTACTACGCCACACAGTTCACTGGCAACGGCTTCTCAATCCAGGTGCGGGTGCAGCGGACTGAGGCCCTGTGGCGCTGTGCTGTGATCAGCTCCTGCCTTGGCTGTGTACTGTTGTTGATGTGCCTTGAATCATGACCATCATCAAGAATGTGCCTTCACGTATACGTCAGGGGTTTAGTGCGCGCTGCGTGTATGTCCGGGGGTGCAGGGGCGAACCCTTACTTGGTGCTTCAGCTGTTGTGATGTGCGGTGGAGCACAACACCCTGCGCTGGGTGCTCATAAGCCACACCTGATTTAACAATTTGGGCGCCCACATCTAAACATCACACCCTGCATATGTTCACCTGGACATGCATACACATTGCACACACATTGCTCACCTGGATGCTCTCTGGACAAATGCCTATGCATGTGGATGCGAACAACTGGCTGGCTGATGCTGCAGGTGCACTCCCTGGATGCCACCCCCTTTGTCTCGTCATACACCTACCCCGACCCCAACTATGCCTACTTCCATGAAGACTACAAGGCCTCGGTAAGTCATGATACTTCAGGTCTGGGTTGGTCCACAGAGACCTGGTTGCACGTCCACAGGCTTGCTGGTAGGCGTGGTTTTGTGCGTCAGCAGACACAGCTGCCACAGACTTTTGTGGGACCCTTGCACTCTCCTGCACGCTCCTACTGCGTCGTCCAGCACCGCCCTTGCTCAGGTTGCTACCATGTGTGATGCGGTGACTCGCACTTGCTGCACACCCCTCCACGGCACTCGCTGCACCCCACTCCACGCCTCACAGGCCACGCCCGCGTGGATCAACAGCGACGCCGCCGGCTACGTGAACAGCACCACCGGCCTGTGCACCATCCCCCCGGCCAACGCCACCTTCCTCTCCAACATCTCCAGCACTGCCACGGGCCAGGTGGGTGGGCGGGGGTGGGCGGTTGATGGGTGGGTGGGTGTGGTGGGTGGGTGGTTGGGCCAGGGTGTGTTGGCCCTTGCTCTACTGCTAGTGCTGGCTCGGCTGCGCAGGGCACTGACCCCAGGCACCCCACCCATGGTTTCGCCTTCCTTGTGCACCACATGCGTGCACCGTTGAACGTTGCGCGCAGTGCATGTGTTGTTGATTCTGCGTGCACACATGCCTGCGTGCTGACTGCCCACCACCACATCGGCAACGCTTGCCTGCCTGCCTGCTTGCATGACAGACATAATGAATAAGCGAACACCTGGCGGCATGCCACCGCACACGCATCCCCCTGCAGGTGCCTTGGCTCAAGTCGTGCCTGGACACCTCCAACGCAACCTGGAACATGGTGCAGGCGCACTTTGCGCTGTGGGGCAGCGACCAGGAGTACGGCAACCCCGCCACGCCCAAGTACTACCCCGGCATGTGCGGCGCATGGGCCTCGGTGCGCGCATGCGTCCGTCTGCCTGCCCGACTGACTTGTCAGACTGACTGGGTGACTGAGTGGCTGGCTGGTCGTTTGCACATCTGCTTATCTGGCTGTTTGGTTGGGTGCATGGCCGGTTGGCTTGGTCCAGGGGTATCCACCTATCCACCCACCCTCGCATCCCTGAGCATCATCACTCAGCAGCAGAGGGTGTCGCCAAATCAAGGGAGTCAGGGACGACCTTTGTTGCCGACCCTCTGAGGGTTCGTCACACATCTCTCGTCACACACAGTTTTTCTCACACCTTGCTGCTGCAGGTCCAGAATCTGGTGGACCAGTACAAGGTGGACCTGTACGTCAACGGCCACGACCACACCATGACCCATGCAGATCCCAAGCACGCTGGTGTGTACGGTTTCATCACGCGCCCCACACACCAGCGCACAGATGGATCGGACTGGCGGAGTGTTTTCCGCTCCATCCGCAGCATGGCTCTCCCTCTGCACCATGCATGTCATGGCCACAGACCATAATCTGCCTTGTTCCAGGTTCGCATGCCGCTCCAGGCGCTGCCCCACTATGCCCCAAGCAGCTTGTATGTGGTCAGCCCTGTAAAAGGCAGGAATGGATCAAGTGCCTTGGCCCTCCACTGTGTCCTCACTTTTCCATGCACCTCTGGCTCTGCTGGTCTTTCACCACAGGCACAGCCAGTGGTGCCACGCTGGGCATGGGCAACTACTCCTACACGGTCAACGCCAAGGGTGACACCCAGTACTTCACTTTTGGCAACGGTGGCTCTGTGGCGTATGGGGATGGCGTGACCCCTGAATCGCCCAAGGACTACAACGACTTCTCCTCTGTCATGTGGGTGCATGCCTGACCACCTGCTGGTGGTGGTTGGGGCTGGGCAGGAGGGGGGGGGCTGCTAGTGGTGCATACTGCTGCTCCTGCTCCTGGTACTACTGCTGCTGCTGCTGCTGCTATGCATCACGAATTGACCATGGGGACAGAGGTACCGCATGGTGCTGGACACCAGTTGCACTATGACATGCCTTGGAGTGATGTGCTATGGGAGTATCAGCATCAGGTCCTGGTCTATTACGCAGACCCAGTGTGGCCCCAGGTGCAACGCTGCCTGCCACATGTGTGTTTGTATGCGCCCCGCCCTTGCACCCTGCCGCAGCTACAACAACAACTATAAGGGCACCCCTGGGGAGGGCTTCGGCACCGTGACCATCACCAAGTGCAACATCACGGTGTGTGCTGGCATGGGGGTGGTGTAGGGTTGGTACTCACACGGCTCACATGTGTGACCTGATGACAGCCCTCAGTCATTTGCTTGCTGGCATCTGGCGACGCTGATTGGCAGTTGCCAGCGCCGATAAACCACCCTAAGCCCTACCCCTTAAACTATAAAACCCTGAAGCATAAACCCTAAACACCACTGAAGGATGCTCATCTTACGGTCAGGGCGCATGTGCGTCAGAGTATGTGCAACGCAAAAACATCCATGCAAGCTAGCACCTTCAGGCTACGGTCAGCCGGCCTGAGTTGCAGGCTCATTGCTGTCACACGTGTCCTGTGCAACACAGGTGGAGATGTACTCCTACATTGACTACAAGGAGCAGCAGAAGCCTGTGCACACGGTACTGATCCCGGGCAACTGCGACAACGGCAAGGGCCAGGGCGCAAAGGGACACAAGTAAATACGGCTGGGACTCCCACAGTATGATTGTGGAGGGGAGGGTGGGTGGTGGCGGTGGTGATGGTGGTGGTGGTGGATCAGGGCTCTCTTGTGCTCAACCCGCCTGTTATGAGGCTCTCTACGCCGTCATGCGTTTGTTGGGAGCGGGAGTGCCAGCAGGGTTGTCCGCAGCAGAGACCTGGAATGGCGTTATAGTGGTTGGTGTACAGTGGGCACGAGGCAGGAGCGGCACACATCGCCCAAGTGATTTTTGTACTTATGAACGCGCACGTCAGTTGGTCATTGATTGACTTGGTCCTGTGGCACCTTGGTCTCGGACGCAAAACTGATGCATTTGAACAATTTTGTGCACAGCTTCCTTCCTTCAGCATGATATGGTATATGGCTTGTACGCTCGTGCTGCTGCTTCAGCTGCTGATGTTGAGCACAGGCCTGATGTCACAGTGTCGGTACAGCTTGTGGTTCAGTCCTACAAGGAGCACACATATGGTAGTTGCACTTTTGCACCGTTTCATGGTAATCCTTGCAGTGCTTGCACCTATGCGTGAGCTTTGGCCACGCAATGCCGTCGCATGCTGTGAATGACAGGAGGCTTTGCTGCGTTGCAGCTGGTAGTGCAGTGGCGGGCACGATCCCGGCAAGATCGGAATCACCCTCAGTCCATTGCCTCACCACAGACCACAATCATAAGCAGCTGCAGTTGTTATATGGTGATACTTTCAACTGGAATCAGCCCATTGTGTGAACCACACCTCACAGCATAGTAAGGTAAAACAAACTACAAAGCGGCATCACATGACTGGGCTGAAGTTACTCCCTGCCTAAGCACGTACACAACCGCAAGCATCGCCATCATGGAGGACAGCAGCATGTGCAGAGCACGCTTGCTCATCTAGGCTGTTTGTGGGGAGCAATGCAGCCTTCAGGTACGTACTGGATGTGCTGGTAGGAGCTGTGCGCAGCAAGTTTCCATGGCTTGCTGCGTGGAGTCCTCAAATGGCGCTGCTGTGGTCTGGCCTCTTGTGTCTTCGCAGGCTTGCCACCGAGCCCTTGCCCCCCCCCCCCCCCCCCCTCTCTCTCTCTTTCAACTGCAACACACCTCACCCTTCACCCTTACATGTTCCTTGAGTGCAGAGCAGGGCATGCAATGATGTCTGATGCTCAGGCCACGTGTTAGGTGCGGTGAGCTGGTAACAACGAGACGGGATGGCCTTGAATTTCCTAGCTAAGGGCAAGTAGAGCATTTGGGTAATGTCACTCTTCTGGGCAACTTCTTGGAGATACTTAGTGGTATTGGTATCATACCTGCATGCACCGGTTGGAGCTCTAATACCTTAAGCTGAAGCTGGCCTGTAGGCGTTGCTTGGGTGCCCTTGCATGCACAGCAATGCACACACTTGTCAGAACCTGCAAGCTTGAGGGTGGGACGATGGAAAATGCATAAGGGCCTGGCCCAACGTGTTCTCGAAGAAAATGTTATTGACATGTGGCAGTTGCGATAGCACGGCTGCTAGCTGCTGCTCGTTCTCTTTCACGGAAACGCGGCTCCATATATAATGCCGATTTCATCATAATCAGGGAGAAGGGAGCACGTATTGGTATATTGGTATGATCGCATGCCAAGCTATTCCCAGTGAGCGAGCAGCTTGAACCCCTAAGCTAGCGGCGAAGAGACCATGTACTTGCAGAACATAAAGCAAGACAGAAATGATTATGTGTGAATCCATGAAGCGCCTCCCTGACGTTCCCTGGCTAGCGGCCAGAAGGCTCACAGGCAAGAAATGTACAAAATGAAGCAGCACACAGAGCACACTGAGATCAGGGAGCATTGCAAAGCGACACATTTGCTCTTTTGCGACGCACGAGTTGTGTTTGTCGAAAGTTTGACTTGTGGTGCTGCTCTTGCTGATGGCCACGGTTCTGTTCCTGAAGCAGCGAACTGCAGGATCATGGACAGCTAAGCAGCCATGTGCTCAATGTTGATGCCAGCAGCTACAGGCGGGACGCTTCAGCACTGTTGGCAGGTCCTCAATTGCAAGGACAGAGACACTGCCGTTGCCAATTCTCCACATGCATGCAAACTCTACATGCACAGGGCTTGCATGTGGCAGCCCAGTAGCCAGCCGCTGCATCCAGCATGTGGGTAGAGTGCGGCTAGGTCAAAGCTCCACCGCACTGCACGCAGCGCATGGCTATGTATGACAGCAGCCCTGGGAAGGCGGGTGTGGGCGTGCAGGGAGGACTGTTGTCAGTGCAGCGCTTGTGGAGGTGTGTGTCCAAGCAACAGCTGCATGAGCTGCATGTCTGATGTGACCTAGTGCGACCGTTGCGCTCGCAACCAAAAGTGTGTCTAGGGTGACCCAATGTGTGCCTCACGTGACCCATCCCAACGTCACAGGTCCGAGAATGTGGTACAGGCAAGGCTCCGCAAACACAGTTCTCCACTTTGCGCACACCTAATCTTTTGAAGGCTGTGACAAGAGGGTTCTGCCATGAAGATATCTGGTAGGGTATGCATATGCATGTGGCTGGCGCACACTTAAGTGCCTCCGAGGCATCAAGTTTCCCATTGCACCACGCTGTGCCACAACACATTATCGGCATGGCTGGAAAAGCAACTAATGCGGTCTGGAATCCTAATGTCATAGCTGCAGTGTATGCTATTCATGGCGACTGATGCATCGGACACTTGTTCCTGCATATTCACGCAAAGCAAGCACATCTTTAACACCCATCCCACATGCGCCATGCACACCTAACCTGGCCTGCTCTGACCTTGGCTGTTGTCGCAGCGGCCTTGCTGGTGTTTCTGCTAGCAGCGCTGGCCATCACCAGTGCCAAGGATGGTGAGCGCCATGAATATGGCAAGAAAGAGAAGAACAAGAACAAGTGCCGCAAGTATAATGCAAACAACTCGTCGAACGAAGTGGTGATGTGTGATGACTGCAGACTCCAGCCTTTCATCAAGCGTGAGTATGCTTTGCCGATGCAGCTGTGGTAGTGAGTAGTTGTGCCCCTATCCTATTCATGCATACCTGCTGGCACAGGTTCAGGTGCCCTCCACAGTTGATGACCTTCAAAGCCAACGTTTGGAAGTCGTGGTGTGTTGCTCCATGTGTGGTCTTGCCTTGTAGAGCTGACCAGAACCTGGCGTGGCTCCTGTGTGGTACGTCAAGCCTTCCCCACCTATGAAGCTGCTCAGTCATTCACTGGGGGAGAGTGCATCACTGTGAGTGAAAAAGGCGCTGATAGGCTTGGTTACTCAGCAGCCACATCATGGCCACATTCATTCTTGGTTAACAGACACCAGCCGGACCAACTGAACAACCCAGGCGCCCTGATCATTCCGTTGCATAACCATTGTCATTTGCAGTGCTGTTCCGTGGTTAATCTGTGCTGTCGACTCACAGGTCGAGCCATTTCTGCTGGCTGCTCGATATAGTGTGACCTATTCCTGCGACAGCTCCAATCGGCTTGCCTTCTTTGGGGTGGTGGTGAGTGAGAGCAGCATGATGTGGCCTGCACACGCAATCGTTGCCTGCGCAGGCAGCCGTTGCCTGTGCAGGCGGTGTGACTGCCCTTTGCATGCCTTGCCCCACGGCATGGTACACTGTGCAGTCTTGAGCTTTGTTGGATGTGTTTGTTAGGGGGGTTGTGCTGCCTCAACGCCGTCTCAAGCTGTCGCTACTTACCATTGTGTGCTGCCGCAGCCTGATGTTAACCAGACAGAGAATGGTGTTTCGTTGTTCTTGCCAGCTGTTATAGAACCGTGAGTACATAGCACGGCTGCTGTGAAGGCGCTGTAGATGAGGATGGAATCATGCTGTTCTTGATTGTCACCCTCTATGTGTGAGTCTTGGTCGTCAAGCAGGTGCCTGCAAACTAACTGAGATCCCGCACACAAACGACCATTCAATGACATATACAGCGACATGTTTGTGCACCCTGGCCCTAGGTTCACTGTGACGAGTATCGTCCCAAAGCCAAATGGCTACTTTTTGATCACTGTCAACGTTGGGGGTGGCCTGTTCAACAACATCCTTGTTAGGCTTGTGCCAGGCCTTTTTGGCGACAGTTATGTGTACACGGAGACCGGAAACCTGGTGAGTGGAGGCTAACTGTGTGCTGACTGTGCTCAAGTAGCCTTCATCCTTGACCTGAAGTAGGTCCTGGGAGGAGCATGCGCTTGATCACTCATTCAGTTGATCACACAATCACTGACTCGCTCACACCTCCACAGAACACTTCCACTTTTGGTGTTGTCCCGGGCGCCATACCATTCCCACCGCCGCCGCTCTTCTGCAACCCTGAAACGTACAGTTACCGGTAGGTACAGCTTGGTCCATCGGCATGGGCTCGTACGTGAACTGCGCAAGCGAAGAGGTCCGGGTTCGGGTGGTGGGTTGTTGGTGATGGGGGTTGTGATTAGTGGTGGGGGTCTCTCATCCGTGCTGTCAAATATTCACGTTCCTCTACGTTGCATTGTGCATGCATTCTTGGCTTCCCATTGATTCACTCAATACTACTGTGTCTTATGTGCGCAAAGGTGTGTGAACTACGATCTGAACGCCACCAGGACCAACTGCACCAGCAACTACAGCGACACCTACATCAACTGAGGTGAAGGCACACCGGGCGCAACCATGAAGGCTTGGCTTTGATGGCTTGCCATCAGCAACAGTCCTTGTTGAACAATTTTCGGTGATCCGGTAATTCATGAGTATGCAGGCCTTGGATAAGGGAAGGCATCACGGAGCACGGACCAGCGTGAGAGGAGCCCGAGTGGCTGGGCCTGGGCAAGCCTGCTTGCAAGTAGCAGTAGTGGGAGCGTTGGATGAGCAGAGCTGCATCTGTTTGAATGGACGAGCATACAGGCTGGCAGCACATAGAAACAATGATAACCCATCAGGTGGGGAATGTTGGATCTCTGGCTCATGCTGCTGTAGCTGAACACTGCACTAGGTGCCCAGGTGCATGCGGCCATGGCACTTGAGACTTGACAGATTGTGATGGTATTCGTGGTGCAATGAGCGAGGTCGAGTGCTCTGGATATGCCTGCGTAATTCCTTGATTTTTGGGGTTCAGCTCTTCTTCCATTCAGCTCATCACTGCTGCTGCTGTCCACATCTCAGGCATCTGCCAACAAAAGAACACAGCACACGGCACGTGCAGAGGCAGTGCAGGTACTGAGTGTGTGTGAGGAATAAGAGGCACACAACCCATGCAGCACCGTCCCCAGCCCCGTCCAGCGCACTGCTCGAGATACCAGCTGTTGTGCAGCACAGTGGTGGCCATGTTTCAGCACCATAGACCCTCGCAATGTCAGATCCCGGTTAGTTTTTCAGTCGCAGCAGGCTGAGGCACAAGTAGCAGCAGTGGGACGTGGGTTCAGCGGCTGGTCAGGTCAGCTCTTGAGCACCCCATTGCAGCAGCCAGACACACCCAGCAGGTGAGAGGAGGTGCAGGGCAGGGGTGGGGCTGCCGCGCAGGAGCACAGGAGCGAAACCTGGCATTGGTGGCAGTGGCGCACAGCCGCACACACATGTGGAGACACATGGCTGCTGTGAGCACAGTGCAGTGAGGAACATCACAAACTGTGCCAGGACCAATTTTCTGTGGGCTGGTGGTGTGCGGGGGGCACTGCCGCAACGCTCAGAGCAGCAACAGCAGAACCTGTGTTTTGCGTCCTTGGAGTTGCAGCTGAGCACGGCACACCATGCGCATGCAAGCTTGATGTCCCACCAGGGTGTTGCTGCAGTAATATGCCTGTGCTGCAGGGCTATGGCAGTGATGCTGTGCAGGCTGCAACTCACCTTGCGGAGGAGCCGCAGTGAAAGCGTGTCCAGGCTGACATGGCATCATCATGATGCAGCTGTCATTGCCTGATGTGCTGCATGCCTGCGCTCACGGCCACAATTTGAGCAAATTGCGTCGTATCTTGGGGCAAATAGGCCTGCCGTGAGCCAGGCACCGGGCCCGAAGGCTTGGCACTCGCGTTGAAGCCCGGATTGCTTTGTCCGTCTCGACAATCATTGCTTTACGCGCCCAAATGATCGCAGCAGCGCACGCAGACAGGTGTGATGAGAGGGGGTCTGTCTTGATGTGCCTTGCGCGTTATACCTTCCATTATTGTAGTTGTGATGATCCCTAGCGCGTTTTACACATACACGACCATCAATGTCGTAGGAGCAGGATGACTTTGCCAAGGCTTCATATTCCGTTGGCCCCAGAAAGTGGACTTTAAGGAAATATTGTCTTGTGCACTGCTTTGTGCATTCATCCCACACGCTTTTAGCAGAGATCAGCTGCCAGCAGCTCATCCCCTGCGCGGCTTTGACAGGGCTTGCAGGGCTGCGACAGCGGCAGCGGTCGATTTTGGGTGCTGGTCCTGGTCCATGGTAGCATACTGCATGACGTAGCTCATGGACCGCCAAGATGGTCATGGCACCCAGAGCTGCCCAGCGGCCTCGTGCAGAGCATCGGGGCAGCTGCAGCCAACAGCTACTGCAGATGCACCCTCACAGCCTCCCAGGCGCAAGTGGAATGACGCTGTGACAATGCCTGTGACTGCCATCTGGGCAGATGGGCAGCTGCAACTGGCCATCCAGCCACACACGCGCCTTACAAGTGGAAGAGCTGGGGCTGGGCAGGCCGGGCCTATCACACGTCCCGCAATGCGTGCAGCAGCTGCTGTGTGGACAGACCTGCTCCAACAGTCCCGCTGGTCTCTGCGCTGCAGCGCCCGTCTGAGCTGTAGGATGTGGGTGTGATTGATACTTAACAGTGGCCCTTCAGGTTCCGACTCAGGAAAACGGTGCGGGTACTCATACAGCTGGGTAACTTGGGCGTGTCGGGAACACCGGTTGACCTGCAGCTGCGGGCAATTAGGTGGGGGCGTGTCCGCCTACCTGCTGCCTGTGCGGGGTCTGGCGTCCCCATCCAGGCCACCCATCATACCGACAAGCAGGAGGGCGTATGGGTGGAGCAGCCACAGCAGCAGTTCCCGAGCATGTGCACTTCACACTTTGTGCGCTTCGCTGATCTGCCCAGATGTGTGAGGAATGCAGGGTGCTGTGAACCTGTGGCTCCCAGGCCACACACCCTGCGCTGCGCTCAGGGTGCTGCAGGTGGGTGGGAGGCTAGCCCCTGGCAGATCCTGGTGACTGGGACCTGGCTGCTGCCGCTCAACCTGAAAAATCTCATGTGTGCAGCTGCAGCTGGTGCGTGTGCCGTGGCTAAAACAGCTGGTGGCAGAGGGGGTGAAAGGATCCGTCCAAGAGATGGCACCAGGTGTGTGTCTGACATGACCTGATGCTTGTCATACATGACTGATGCTAGCCTTGTGCAACCTAAAGTGTGTCTTTGGGTGACCCAATGTGTGCCTTGTGTGACCCATTCCACTGTCGCAGGTCCTAGAGTGAGGCACGGGCAAGCAACGCTGGTCTCCACATCTCGCGCACTTGATTTCTTCAAGGCTGTGACAACAGGGTTCAACCATGAAGATATCTGGTAGGGTATGCATGTGCGCGTGGCTGGCGCACACACTATGATAATGAATGCTAGGCATCAAGTCTCCCACCGCACCATGCTGTGCCACAACACATTATTTGCATGCCTGGAAAACTAGACGATGCAGTCTGGAAAGCTAATGTTGCAGCTGCAGTGTACGCCATTCATGTCCACTCATGCATCGGACACTTGTTCCTGCATGCAGGCAAAGCAAGCACATGTGCTTGAAACCCACCCCACATGCGCCATGCACAATCAACCTGGCCTGCTCTGACCTTTGCTGTTGCCGCAGCGGCCTTGCTGGTGTTCCTGCTAGCAGCACTGGCCATCACCAGTGCCAAGGATGGTGACCGCCATGAACATGGCAAGAAAGACAAGAACAAGAACAAGTGCCGCAAGTACAATGGAGGGACGGCAAACAACGCGTCAAAGGGAGTGGTGATGTGTGATGACTGCAGACTCCAGCCTTTCATTCAGCGTGAGTATTCCATGTTTCGCCGACGCCGAGACAGGTGTGGTAGTGAGTAGCCGGCTGTGCCCCTATCCCATTCATTCTTCACCTGCTGGCACAGGTTCAGGTGCCCTCCACAGGTGAGGACCTTCCAAGCAAACGTTTGGAAGCATCCATGGTGGTGTGCTGCTCCATGTGTGGTCTTGCCTCGTAGAGCTGACCAGTAACCTGGCGTGGCTCCTGTGTCGGACGCCAGTTTTTCCCCTCCCTGGAAGCTGCTGAGTCATTCACTGGGGGGCAGTGCATCACTGTAAGTGCAGTGATGTGCTTAGTTGCTGAGCGGGCACATTAAGGGGTTGAATAAACCTGCACGACCAGTTGCACAATCCAGGTGCCCTGATCATTCCTTTGCATACCATTGTCATTTGCAGTCATATTCTTTGATTCATTGATGCTTTATGATGATTTGACTGGGGCTTTCAGGTCGAGCCCTTCCTAGGAGCTGTTGAGGACACCGTGACCTATTCCTGTGACAGCTCCAACCACCTTATTTACTCCGCGTCTGTGGTGAGTAAGCACAGCACACTATAGATTGCCTGTGCAGCAGGCAGTGTGGCAGTCATAGATTGCATGTGCAGGCAGTGCGAATGTCCTGTGCATGGTACGCTCTGCAGTCTTGGGCTTTGTTGCACATGTTGGGTGAAGGGTGTTGTGCTGCTCCAATGGAAATGATGCCGTCACTGCTTACCACTACGTGCTGCTGCAGCCTCTTACAAACCAGACGGAGAACGGCATTTCGTTGTTCGCACCGGCTGCCACAGCAATGTGAGTAAAAAATGTGGCACAGCTGCCATGTTGGGTGTAGTTGTGTTGGGGTGGCACCATACGATGGCGTTGGTGGCACCCGACCAAGCAAAAGCTTGCGCGCAACAGAAAGTGAGACCACCGCGTATGCATCGACCACTACTGACACACACAGATCTGCTTTGCGTGCCCTTGCTCTAGGTTCACTGTGGCAAGCATCACCCCGAAGCCAAACGGCTACCTTTTGATCACCTTCGACATCGGGAACGGGCTGTTCTACAGCATCCTTGTTTCACTTCTGGAGGGCCTCTTCAACGACAGAGTTGTGTACGCAGAGACTGGAATCCGAGTAGGTGGAGGCTAACTGATGTTCTGGTCAAACAGCCTTCATTGTCAAGCTCGCGCAGGTCCTGTAAGGAGCGTTCACTTGCTTACCTGCCCACCCACTAACCCACCCACTCACTCACTGGCACACTCTCTCACTTGCTTGCTCATTCACAGAACACCACCGACTTCAACATCGTCCCAGGCTCCATGCCCTTCCCACCTCAGCCTTTATTCTGCAACCCTGAAACTTTCAATTACCGGTAGGTACAGTTTGAACCATTGGTGCTGGTCATTTTGCCCATCAGCATGGCTCTTGCAACGACCCTTATAAGGGCTCAGGGGTGGGGTCGTGAGTGGTGATAGCCGGAGTGATGAGTGATGGGGTCTGTCAGCAGTGCTTTCAGATGCTAATGTTCCTCGACGTTTGAACTGTGCATCTTTGGCTTCCCATTGATACACTCCTCACGACTTTCCCCGGCTTTCTTGTCGTCTCATATGCGCACAGGTGTGTGGCTTATGACCTGAACGCCACCAGAACCAACTACACAAACTACACCGGCCATTACCTCAAGTGAGGTGACAGTCCGCTGTGCGCAACTATGAAGGCTCTGATTGCCGTCTGAAGCAGACCTCTGTAAGTGATTCAACAGTGATTCAATACTGTCCTGGACTTGGGATACGGGAAATCATACAGAGCAAAAACCAGCCTAAGGCAAGCCTGAGCATCCGGACCCGTGCAGCCTGCTTGCAAGCAGCAGTGGAAGGAGTGGGAGCAGTGCTGAGCCTGTATGCGTGGATAAGTACACAGGCTTGCATCACGTGATTTGTATATAATCCGACATGATTCATCCAGTTTTCCAGGAAGAAGGTTTCCATCTCTTTTGCTGCTTCTGAGTTGCTGTAGCTGGACACTGCAGTGTGTGCCCAGGTGCCTGGGTCACACGGAAGATTGAGATGGTGCTTGCGGTACATCCCGTGAGGTTGAGTGTTCTAGACATTCCTTTACTGTCTTGGCTCTTGAGTTCCGCAGTTTGTAATCCGTGAGCGTTTCCAGTGCGCTGTGCTTCTCTGTTGGCATTTTTACGCCTGAGATGTGGGCAGCAGCAACCATAATGAGCTGAATGGAAGAGACAGTGCTGGTACGGAGTGTGAGTGAAGAATAAATGGCACACAACACAACAACGCATGCATGCAGCCAGCCTCAGCCCCCCCCTCCAACACGTTGCCAAATATATCATCTGTTGTGCAACACAGTGCCGACAGTGTTTCAGCACCACAGACCCTCGCAATGTCAGAACCTGATGGTCAGACGCAGCAGGCTGAGGCACACGGCAGGTAGCAGCAGGTGGGGTGTGGATTCAGCGGCTGGTCAGCTCAGCTCTTGAGCACCCGATTGCAGCAGCCAGACACCCCCAGCAGGTGAGAGGAGGTGCAGGGCAGGGGTGGGGCTGCCGCGCAGGAGCACAGGAGCAGAGGCGGCAGTAGCGTGTGCACATGAGGGGTTGCCGCGATGGACACATGGCTGCTGTGTGCGAGCAGTCGGTGCTGTATCCAGCCCAGGCGTTGCGTGATGGGCTCTGACCAACCAAGAGCTAGCTGCTGCAATTGGATTCCTGCTCTCTTCATAGTCGTCGTTTCACCAGCGAGTCAGGTCGGGAACGTTCAACTGTGCCATGGAAGCCCACTACAGATCAGATCACATATTTCATCTTGAGTCCTCAACCGCAATCCTGAGCTGCTTATGTACCTTGCACCCTGGAACTCCAGTATCTGCAGTGACCTCTGCATTCACAGACATCCAAGCAAAGCAGCAACCCTGGCAGCAACCAACCAAAACAATCAAGGGAAGGCAAAGTTCTTGCAAGCAGCTTGCACATTCCAAATGCTCAGTCTTGCCCATTGTGAAACGCCGTTTTTTAAGACTTTTTAGTCTTGACCAATGGCACCAGTCCACCACATCATCTCAGTGAGCTGGGTGCACCACTAGGGCTTGCCAGGCCACACACCAAACAAGCATGCATCACGCTGCGTAGCGTCAGACTAGCTTGACATGTCAAGCCTTCCAGCTGCGCCAACACACCCTGTACTGCCCAGCATGCACAGACAATAAATCACAGGAGACCAACCTACTGCTAACACACTGGTGAGTGCAAGTCATTACGTGACAATCCTGTGGATCACGCCCAGTCATCACGTGATTGCCACCTTGCACCATCGTGCTGCACACGCCATCTAGCCTCACCCGCGACGCAATAATTAGAAGCAAGGGGCAGCACAGCACAACATGTGAAGTGTATCAGGAGCGCACGGTGAAGGTATGCAGATCACACTTTCACCCCACACGTGTAAAATGTTGCCGACGTCAGCAGTCCAGTGGCTCCAGCCCCCTCCTCCTCACTCACGCCGTAGCCACCTTGACCTGCTGCAGGACGTGCACCAGCCCGGTGGTTGCCACAGGCCGCGCAGGGTTACCGGCCCACTGGCTGTACTGTGCCACCGTCTCGCCCTTCATCGCCACTGACATGGGCTGCAGGTGCGACATGGCCTCCATGTGGCACCCGGGCATGACGCGCGCATGTGCGCCCACCCATGCGTTGGCACCCAGCCTGCGCGCGCAATGCCAGCAGCCAACAAGCGAGGTCTGCAAGCAGAAGGAAAGAGAGAGAAAGGGGGGAGAGAGGGACAGAGAGAGAGGGGGAGGGGGGAGGGAGGGAGACGTGCACACGACTGTGCACACAAATCTACAGTGCTATTGAGAAATGAATGAGCAGAAAGGGATGGAGAGTGAGGAGGGGAGAGAGGGGCGGACCCCAAGAGTTGTCAGAAGCAGCAGTCGTACACGGTGCCACCAGCCTGCTACCAACACCACACAATTATAACACTGGAATACAGTAACAGCATTGCACAGCCTTACCCTACCCAAACACAGCCAGCCACCCACCTCTCACCCCTCCCTCCCCTCACACACACACACCAGGGCAGGGGTTTCTGCTCCTCAGTGGTTCTCCTCATCCCAACTCATTCCTCTCAACGCCCCAACAACTGCATGGGCCTGACCCCCACAATCCAACGCCCACCTGATGTGCTGGAACACGATGGCACCGCTGTCTATTGTGTGGCAATCCAGGCACGCCTGGTGCTCCAGCACGCAGTGCTCGCCCACCTCCAACTGTGTGTGGGGGCCACAGGAAGTCAGGATCACACACAGTGAGCAGCAGGGTGACCAGAGTGAGAAGACCCATCAGAGTTAGATAGCATCAGGCAGCAGCGTGTGGCATCAGCTTGTTGCTGTTGACCACGGGCGGGTGGTGTGTCAGTTAGCTGTTGCCTTTGCGGTGTGTGCTTCTAACAGGTGCTAGGTGCTGT
>QAXD01000119.1:72581-96684 GCA_004335575.1 Haematococcus sp. NG2 | reverse complement strand
AAGTCATCGAATTTCGCATACTTTTTTTCATAAGGACTGTTCCGAAGTCATCGAATTTCGCATACTTTTTTTCATAAGGACTGCAAGGGTGGGTGTAACATTTGGTGGGTCAGCGTCCTTCCTACCTCTGCGTGTAATTCTATTGTTCTTAAGGGGCCCGCTTGTAGTGGTTGTCTTAGGTACTCGTCGACCAGAAGGTTTGATCTGATCCAGCGGCCCCAACACCCCAGTTGCTGAACTTGAACAACCAGTGCAGAAATGTCGGCTGTCAAGGCCTTAAATGCAAATGCAGAGCAGATGGGCCGCGCGGCAGCCTTATTCATGAACATTAATGCGGCCAAGGGCCTGCACGATGTCATGAAGACCAACCTGGGTCCCAAGGGCACGATCAAGATGCTTGTGGACGGTGCTGGTGGCATCCGCCTGACCAAGGATGGCAACGTGCTGCTGCGCGAGATGCAGATACAGAACCCCACTGCAGTCATGATTGCGCGCACAGCAGTGGCACAAGACGAGATTACCGGTGATGGAACGACGTCAACTGTGCTTATGATTGGCGAGCTCATGAAGCAAGCGGAGCGCCTGCTTACAGAGGGCTCCCATCCACGGGTGCTGGTGGAGGTGCGATTGGGAAATGAATTACAATGCACGCGCACCCTTGTTTTCATGCGAGATCAGACCTACACTGCGATCTGGGTGGGGCGCGCGGCATGCCTTACGACGCTCAAGGCGCTCTTTGGGCTATATAGGCCATGTCTCGGCCATCCAGCTGTTGGTCGGGGCTTTCAGCTGCTGTGAGAACTGCATGCAAGCATGGAAGGGCACGGAATGGTCCATGCCATGCTCCTGCACTGACGCACTTATACTGCATGGGGCCGTATGTGGCAGGGCATGGACATTGCCAAGAAGGCGGCGCTGGAGTTCTTGGACACCTTCAAGACGCCAGTTGACACAGTTGACCGTGAGACCCTGCGCATGGCGGCGCGCACATCCCTGCGCACCAAGCTTACGGAGAAGATCGCAGACCAGCTAACAGACATTGTGACAGACGCAGTGCTGGCAGTGCGCAAACCAGATGAGCCCATCGACCTGTATATGGTGGGTGTGCACACATGATGGCACTTCACTCGAAAGTCATCATGATGCGTTGGAGCAGAGCAGGGGGCAAGCAGTGCCAGCAAGTATGCAGCCGCATGCCATGAGTCCAGAGGAAGCAGTGTGTGATGCAACACTGCAGGCACCAGGTGCTGCAGCCATCCTAATTACCAAGTGACATGCACAGCCCAAAGCTTCATACACAGCCCAAGGTTTCATACACAGTCTCCTGCACAGCCTCATGCGCGGTCCATAGCCAACAGGCTGCTGCTGCACATGTGTGTTGCCTGACTGGCCCACAGGTGGAGACCATGCACATGCGGCACAAGCTGGATGAGGACACGCAGCTGGTGCGTGGGCTGGTGCTGGACCACGGCGCGCGCCACCCCGACATGCCCAAGCGCCTGGAGGGCGAGGTGTTCATCCTCACCTGCAACATCTCGCTCGAGTACGAGAAGAGTGAGGTCAACTCGGGCTTCTTCTACTCGTCGGCGGAGCAGCGTGAGAAGCTGGTGGCAGCGGAGCGTGAGGTCACGGACGAGCGCGTGCGCAAGATCATCGAGCTCAAGAAGCAGGTGCGTGTGTCGGGTGTCGTTTGTTGTGCTGTCATCATCATCAGCGTGATAACAACCTGCTATCGGACCACCTGTTGTTGTGTTGTGTTGTGTGTTGTGGTGTGTTGTGTGGTGTGTTGTTTGCACAACGCCTGCGCCAGCCTAAGGCATCTTGCGGCTTGGTTTTACGGGGCAAGCGTGCAGCAGCAGCACCGGCTGCCCTGCTCAGCAGCAGGTGTGGGTGGGTGTGTGGCAGGGGGTGCTTTGCTGGGAGTGTGTTCCAGTGCCCGAAGGGGAGCCAGTGTCAGGTGAAGGGCAGAGGTCAGCAACAAGCAGCAGGCCAGCTGCCAGCAGCTGGCATCAAAGCCTACACATGGTCAGTACCAGCTTTATTTCGGGAGGGGCGCGGAGATTGCTGCAGGCTGGTGCTGCACGAGAGCTGTGCCCTGCACTGCTGCACGTCTTGCCTGCGCCACGCTTGCACAGCCCGGTCGGACGACAGCTGCCCCCACACGAGCAGTGTGTTCAACAGCACTGTGCTCTTGCACCACGCGCACTGCCGCCGCAGATGTGCGGCAACGACCCCAACAAGGGCTTCGTGGTGATCAACCAGAAGGGCATCGACCCCATCTCACTGGACCTGCTGGCCAAGGAGGGCATCATTGGGCTGCGCCGGGCCAAGAAGCGCAACATGGAGCGGCTGCAGGCGGCGTGCGGCGGCTTCGCCATCAACTCGGTGTGTGGGGGCGGGGAGGCAGCAGCAGGGCCAGCCAGGTGTGGGGGTCCGCTTTAGGGTTCAGGGTTTAGCTGGGCACCCCCCTGCGGCTGGGCATGCGGGGTTTAGGTGCATGTGTCAGGCACTTTTGAAATGTTGGGTGCTCAGGGGTTTGGCAAAGAGGGTGTGAGGAGCAGGAGGCAGGGGTGCAAGCAGAACCAGGCTCGCGGTGCTAGTGAATCAGGGGCCCTGCCACCACGGCCAGCCACCCCACAGCCGCCTACAGTGCTGCACATCCCAGCGCACCAGGTTGTGTGCGTGCCCTACAACATTCCCTGCAGTGGAAGGGCAACCGCGTGCTTACCAATGCTGCCGAACACCACACTAAACCATTGTTGTGAATCTCGCATGCTTGCTTGATGCTACCGAGCACCACATCAAACCCTTGTTGTGACTCTTGCCCCTGCTGTGGTCACATGATTCACACAGGTGGAGGAGCTTGTGCCTGAGGCTCTAGGCAAGGCGGGGCTGGTGTACGAGCATGTGCTCGGGGAAGAGAAGTGAGTGGGGTGGACCAGGCTGCAGGGTCCACAGGGTGGTATCACAGCTTTCCTGCGTGTCTCAGCGCCCATGGCATTAGAGCAGTGCAGGGGGTACCAGCAGTCCAGGGTGGTTCCTGTTGCAGGGTGGTTCCTTTTGCTGCAGCGGCGGTGTGACCATTGCCTGGAGCATGACAGAGGGGTGCGGCACTTACTGCAGCTGTGTTGCACGCTGCCGGGTGGGCGGGCATGCACCATACAAGCACAGCCCCGTTCTCTTCCAGCACCACTCTGATGTGTGCTGCTCACCTGCTGGCACCCGTCCGCCTGCACGTAAATTTGCCTGCACGTAAAGACATAATCTATGCACACCTTGTGCATAGATCGTGTGCACACCTTCATGTGCACACCTTGCATAACGCACCTGATCAACATACCTGTCGCTGTTGAAACACATTCTGTCACTGTCGCTGTTGAACCGCGCGCCCGTGGCGCAGGTACACGTTTGTGGAGGATGTGCAGCACCCGCAGTCGGTCACCATCCTCATCAAGGGCCCCAGCGACCACGTGATCGCGCAGATCAAGGACGCGGTGCGCGACGGGCTGCGGGCGGTGAAGAACGTGCTGGACGACAAGGCGGTCGTGCCGGGGGCGGGCGCGTTCGAGGTCGCGTGCGCGCACCACCTCATGACAGTCACGCGCAAGGGTGTGGAGGGGCGAGCCAAGCTGGGCATCGACCTGTTTGCCAACGCGCTGCTGGGCTTCCCCAAGGTGGGGGTGTGGAAACGCATGTGTGCTGATCAGCCCGTGACTGGCTGGAGGCTTGTGTAACATGAACATGAACAATGCATGGGAGCAGGAGGGCAAGGGCAGGGACGCTGCGAGCAGGGAAATGCTGGGACGTGTCAGCAGCCAGCTGTGAGCCTGGGCGCTGATGGGTTCCTGGGCTGCGGCACGCATCCCTCCAAGCATCATCGCTGCATAGGCATCTCTGCATTCGTGCATTGCGTGTGCCTGATGCCACTCGCTGAGCACACCAGTGCCCTGAAAGCAACAGCGCCTTGCCTGCGGCCCGGAACCCCCCATCCGCCTGCTGCAGTACCACCATGATGCCGTGCTGCTTTCCTGTTGTACCGCTTGTCCATTGTACTGCTGCATCATTGTACTGTTGTACCGCTTTTGTACCGCTGTACCATCGTACTGCTTTTGTACTGCTGTACCGTGCAGGTGCTGGCTGAGAACAGCAGCTACGACACGCAGGAGGTGCTGATCAAGCTGCAGGAGGAGGTGGAGCGGGGCAACACAGTGGGGCTGGATGTGACCACGGGCGAGCCGTTTGACCCCGCCACAGCCGGCGTGCTGGACAACTACATCGTGAAGAAGCAGATCCTGCAGTCGGCGCCCGTGGTGGCGTCGCAGCTGCTGCTGGTGGATGAGGTGATGCGCGCGGGCATCAACATGCGCGGCAAGTGAGCGCGGCAGCGGTGCGTGCGCGGGCAGCGGACGAGCATGCGCGCGCGTGCGTGGTGGCCCATCCGGCCGCATGCTTGCGTGTGCGTGGTTGCACGCGGCGCGTCAGGCAGCAAGGGGCGCGGGTGTGGGCGGCACGTGAGGCGTGCAGGTCTCCCTGCACCAGTGTTTCCTTCCAGCGCTGGTTACGTGCTATGTGGGGAGCATCCTCAGCTGCCGCCCACCATGTGCCCCATTCATGGCAGTTCAGTCAGCATGTCAGTCAGTCATTGGGTGCAAGGGAGGTGTGTGCCAGTCGTTTGGGGCGGGCTGGGGGACCTTGTTTATGTAAGCAGGGTGAGGTGCTGTGGGGCTGTGGGTAAGGCTTGGTGTTAGGTTTTGAGTGGCCCAGCCATCGCGGTATGATGTGGACTTTGCAGTGCCCTGCCGGCATAGGCATTCATGAGCGTGAGACTTTAGGTCATTGGACCCTGAACCACAATATGTCAGTCACACCATGGGATGTGTGGGAGTGTAACCAGCCGCTGGCACATTCAATGTTACATTGACGGGAAATGTTCTGGCAGGCTTCACTACGCACAACTGCGCATCTGCTGCATCTCAGTCTGCGATTGCACATTCAGCGCCATGTCCTCTTCCAGCAATCAGTACAGGCAGCATTCAACTGCTCATTATATTCCAACAATCAGTACAGGCATTGCTCAACTACTTCGTTGCTATGGTGTGTGCACACAGTTATCCCAGCATGCACACATATCCCATTACTGATCAAACTCAGTGAACACACATGTTGAACCCTACAACTGCACCGTGAAGTCTGAAATGAACAAACTCAGCAAATCCTTCCTCTCGCAAATCATAACCCTTTTGTCCCTTGTCTGTTTGTGTCTGGGTGTCAGGGGCTCAGCACAGTTGGATCGGAACCCTGTGCTTCATGTACTGCCATAAACTTATCTTGTCTTATCATGTCTTGACATCCCACAAGCTCACACAGGCTCACACCACCTGCTCCATCTCCACTAAGAAGAAGGACATGGGTGGCAACCCGTAGCGCTCCAGGGCATGTGGGTCCTGCATGGCGAGTGGAATCAGTGGATAAGTTGGTGATTGGTGAGTGGATGACCACAATGGTTCAGCGCTTGTAGGTTGCCGCGCAGCAAGTTGCAAATTGCTGGGTCCAGCATCGGCGTCTGGCAGATATGTGCTCAGTAGGCTGGGGGTGCGTGTGTGCCGCTAGTCTGATTGGTGCAACCCTGACCCTCAGGTGTCCCTATTTCTACTGATCTACGTTCTGTTCTGTGGAGCAACACCGATGTGTATCACAAGTTCTGGAAGTTCACAACCCACACACAACGCAGCCGTTCACTTCATCACACATCACGCATCACGCATCACACACCACACATCACACACCACACATCACACATCTCACCGCAAGCACCAGCGCGTCCTTGCCCATCTGGTGCATGAGCTCCACGACCTCTGTCTCACGCCTGTCACACACCACAGCAGCCATGATGAGGTCACGAAACCCGTGCTTGCCGGAACAGAGCAGGCGCATGTTTAGTTGCGGGATGGGTTGTCAACGGCATCTCATGGCATCGGGACCCGGATCAGAGAGGAGGAGGAAGCACAAGAAAGGGAAAGGCGGATGTTTTGTTCATGGTTTGCAGCAGCACCAGAGACTGGGAAGCTTCGCATGGCATGCAGCACCCAGCACAACGAAGGCCAGTTGCGGCATATGGGTGCAGACCAGTGCAGGTAGGCCATTTATTAATAAAAGAATAAACAGATCCATCACACCTCACCTCACTCGAGCCCAGCCGTGGTGTGAGAAGAAGGTGGACGGCTGGTCACACGCCCACACCACGTGCGTATCCAGGTGCTCATCCCTGCGCCCAGACAGGGTGGGGCAGCAGACAGGACAGGAGGTGCATCAGTATGGGTACAGAGGTACAGGCAGGACAGAGGAACAGGCAGGATAGGAGGTACATTAATGACAAACAGGTACAGGCAGGACAGGAGGTACAGCAGGACAGGAGGTAACACATGAATACATGTAGGTCTACACGTGATTGCAGCAGCAGGCTACATGTAGGTCTACAGCAAGCGGCTGCAGTATAGGTCATTAACCTTGCATACATCTACAGCACGCGGCTGCAGGGGCGGCGCACCTGAAGTGTGCAGCTGCCTCCGGCCCCTCCGTCGCCTCCACCTCACGCAGCCGCTGCGCCGCGTACTTGAGGATGGAGGTGTTGCAGATGTCGGCCACCAGGACGGAGCCCCCCGGCCGGCAGCCGCGCGCACATGCCTCCACCAGCGCGATGTTGGTGCCCTCTGCGCGGCACGGGAGCATATGGTAACATAGTAACGCCCATAGTAACAACAACCACACAGCCATAGGAACAACAATAACGCCCATAGGAATAACAATAACACGGCGTGTCACAGATGTGTCTGCAAGCCGGAGCATGGCACGGGAGCACGGCGGCCACGTGAGCACGACACGCTTCACAGCATACACGTCACAATGCACTTCACACCATAGCACATCACATAAGCTGATGAGCATGATAGAGGATACGATTCGTAAACAGCGGCACATCAGTGACAGCACAGCTTTGACCTCAGAGGCGGGGCATGGCATAACATAACACAACAATAGCGGCGTACTATCACAGCTCAAGCGTGGGAGCATGGCAGCGCGCCATCTATCGGTTGCAGGGCGATAGGCATCAAAGCAACCCCAGGGCGGCGGCAACACCCCCTGAATTGTCGCTTCCTTGTTCTTTGCAGTACCCCAGAACCCTAGCGCCCGTGCCCCTAAACCCCAACCTGCCATGTCATGCACCTCAACAGTGAAACGTCATGAAACGCAGCGTCATTACTATTATCAACAGTACTGCACTACTGTATTACTTCTATTATTATTGTTAGTAACAGTGCACCCACCATCCAGGTAGTACAGGATGCCCTCCAGCGACCACACCGTGGGGCGTGAGGGGTCATAGCCCGCGGCCCGCAGTGCACCCATCAAGCTTGTGGGCGAGCTCTGGTCGCGCTCCCTCAGGTCACATGCCAGGAAGCTGCGGGCACAAAACACGTGCACAGCAACAATGTCGGGTGAGGATTTTTGCCCTGCCTGCATGCATGCTGCAGCAGGTGCAGGTGGGGCATCAGCGGCCCTGGCATGCTAACGGCGCCTCGAAGCGGGGCCCATATGCGCAGGTGGTGCCAGCAAACAACAGACCTGGAACCCTCCCCTACAGCAGTACAGGTGTGCGGGTGCAGCGGTGCAGCGGTGCAGCAGTACAGCAGTGCAACAGTACGGCATTACAGTGGTACAACAGTACAATGGTACAGAAGTGCAATAGTAAAGCAATACAGTGGTACAGCAGCGCAACCGTGCAGCACAACGATGGTACAGCAGTACAGCAGCACGAACACAACCAACCTGATGCGGGACGCCTGCAGCGGGTGCTTGGAGGGGGCGGCAGGCGGGTCGCGTGTCAGCCCAGCGCCTGCCGCGCGCAGATCAGCCTGCAGCGCCTTCAGCACCTGTACAGTAGATCGTCGCGTGACACATCGTCAGTTCGCCACGTAAATAACATAAGCAGCTGGTGCCACGGCGGTCAGCTGCATGCTGGAGCCTTACCACACGGACTAGAGAGGGATCTAGGTGTTCACACACAAACACCTGCAGACCCGCACACACCAAACAGCACAGATCTGTCTTTCAAGCACAGCCGCCTCTTAGGGCCGTAGTAAAGTACCAAGCACCACTCCGGATCAGAGCAATGACAACAAAGCTGGGTTGAGGTCACCCCCCTGGAGGGCAGCATATCTTAGTGTGATGTTGTCCTGTGTTGTTTGATGTTTGGCGTTCTGAGAACGAGAGAACGCCAAACATCAAACAACACAGGACAACATCACACTACATCACACTCGTTTACATCAGCAGTACAGCAGTACAGCAGCAGTACAGCAGCGTGGGAAAGGAGGAAAGGACAGCCCCGCACCTCTGTGTAACGTTGTGTCATTATTATTACTAAAGCACGGACCATGTTATCTTTAATTTAGCACATAATTAAAGCGCAGCAAAGCGCATCTAGCACGCCGTGTTATTGTTGTTATTATTACCTCGGGCACGTCCACCGCGAACCACGCCACGTCAGCGCGCTCCAAGCCCAGGTCCTTGAGCCACGGCCGCGTGTCGTAGCCGCACCCCAGCGCCACCACCTGAAGCGCCGGCTTCGCGCCGCTGCCGCCCGTGCCGGTGTTGGTGCTGCCAGTGGTGGTGTTGGTGCTGCCGGTGCCGGTGTTGGTGCCGCCCGCGTGCTGCTGCTGCACCAGCCGGTCCACCGCGCCCTGTGCATGCACGGCAGTACATCAGAACATCACACAACAGCGGCACGCGCAGATGAGAAAATCACATATCATCAATCATAAAGTGCATAACACAACAGCGGCATGAACAGCTGAGCAGGATGGGCACCTCCAGGCAGAGCACAGGTCCTCCTAGGCCCCAGTGACACAGCTTGCAGCTGCGTCAGCGTGCAGTGCGGCCGGTACTGTGCAACCAACGCCCCAGCAGTCCCAGCAGCGGGTGGCTTCACTTCTCTGGACAGACAGTGCCCACCGCATTTCAAGCCCCGCCCCCCAACGCGGCCCCCTCCCTGCCCCGGCCCCCGCCCCCCGCCCCAAACACCCACGAACCCAAACACCCACCAACCCAAACAACCAAGAACAAAAGCACCACAAACACAACCAAAAGCACCACCCACACAACCAAAGCACCACAAGCGCAAACCAGCGACCCCGCACCTTGATGGCCTGGTTGAAGAAGTGCGCGCGCACGTGCACCGCGCCAGTGCGTGTGTCCGCGGGGTGCTGCGCGCTCTGGTTGCATGGCTGCGCCTCCAGCTTCGCCCGGATGTCGCGCATGCTGTCCATCTGGCGGCGCGCATGCACAGCACACGGCCTGGGTTAGAATTGGACATGCTTGCGTGCTGCTCAATCAGTTAATGAATGGCTGCTGGAAATGATCAAATGAAACTGGGGCATGCATGTGGGGTGGCCACTGACGCTGCCTGCAGTCGACATGCTGGGTCGCCATGCGCCATGTACCAATGTCAGTCAGATCGTGGCATGCGTGTTTGAGAGGTGAGGGCCACAGTGGCACAATCAGGCGGGTGCGCCCCATCCCCCAGCCTACACCAATGCCCCCCTCATCTGCCCCAGCCCCTTCAATGCCTGAGTCTGCAGGGCCATGATACCATGGAGCGATCAGACCCTCAGCGGTTGATGGGCCACCTCGATGCTTGCATTACCCCCCCCCCCCCCCCAGCTGCACGTGCCCCCACCAACCCTGCTGGGGCTGGGGCTGAGCACCCCTCATAGCCAAACCAAGGGCCAGTGCTACGAGGGGTGCTACGAGGGGTGCTAAGAGGTGTGCTCACCCCCAGCCCCAGCAGAGTTCAACCCAAGGCCCTCACCTCAAACTGAAGCAGATCCAGCAGCAGGGGGTCATGGTACAGTGCAGTGCGGCCGCCATGTGACACCATGTCCACTGCCCTAGCCCGGGCCACCAGCAGGCCTGAGGAGCTCACAGCTGTGTGCACTGTGGCTGCCTTCCTCTGCTGCTGCTGCCCTGCCTCCTCCTCTGCACCAGCTGGCTCGTTGCCCACGCACGCCCTGAGGGGCTTGGCTGCATATTCGTAGGCACAGAACATGGTGTGGCTGTGGGTGCAAATGTGGCTGTGGGTGCAAAGTGCTGGTGCTGTCAAAGCTAAGTTGGGAATGGAGTGGGCACTGTTGGACTCTTGACTTTAGACAGCTCTGGTATGGTATATGAGGCCCATCTCACTTCTCATCCCTGAAGGATTACATCAACATGGCTCGCCTTGACCATGCATGACTCAACTTTTGATGCTCACTCAACCAGCCCTTGGGCATGTATGTCATGGTATGTACAGTTGTACACCCTCATTATTAGGCAAGCTGCACCCTGACCTAAGTGTCATTTGTCACGTTGGCTGGCGTCAGCTGCGCCCACAGGTGCAAGTGGTGTGGGGGTGTGGGCAAGTTGAGCCCACACCTTGCATGTTCAGAGGGCAGAGGGTCAAGTTGAATGGATCGCCCTGGCATGTGTGTGTATGTATAAGGTGTGGTTGTTGCATGGACATGCATGATGAACCTCACCTTGTGTATGGTTGCAGCACCACAGCTGATTTTAGGCAGGGTGCCTACTCTCACTTGTTTGGGCCAGACTGGAACATACTCAAGGCGTGGATGTTGCAAGAGGACTGGCATGATCCGCGCAATCTGTGGATGCACTGCTGGTTGGTGGCGGGGGGAAGGAGGATGAGGCTGGCAGGGATGCGCATGGGGGTTTTGCAGTGGCCACGGTCCACTTTGACTGGTGAACAGACTCAGGCGGAGGCCAACGGGGCATCGCCTGCACACATGGACACGCTGTTTAGGGGTGCACAGGGCTGGTCACACCACCCGCTCGCATAACTCTTGGCACACTCCCTCAACTTGTCTGCTGGCTAGTCCGATTGAAACCAGCTGCATGGCTGCGGGACTAGGCTGGATATGGGTGTCAGAAGGACACCAACAGATTTGGGATGCTAGATGCACCGAGGCGCGTGCAGTGCTGATCAGGCCGTGACTGGCTGCAGGCTCATGTAACTTGAAAATGAACATGTGTGGGCACTCTGCTGTCCCAGCTAGGTGGATATGTGCGAGCCTTCATGTATGGGGCTGTGGCGCTCAGAGAGGGAGATGTGCTTGCTGAGGTGTGCATTGCAGTACAGAGCACAGTACCTAAACCTGGGACATGCAAGCCAGCAGCGCTGCAGGCAAACCAAAAATGTTGCCTTATGGCAGATAATTCCTGCTCATTCAGCTGAGCATGCAGGCGGGCAAGAAAGCTGGTGTGTAGTGTGCGGGCATTTCAGACATGCTTGTCACAGCAGCTTGCACGACTGGCATATTCACGGCCATTTGCCCTTAAACTTGGCGCTGCATATTACAACAGCGATGCATGCGCCGAGGAAGCGCCTGGTCAAGGCATTCAAACACCCCAGACAGCTGACTGGCGCCAACATGTGCGAACGTTGCGGCAGCAAGCAAAATGCGACGGTGGCTATCAAAGACGCAATATTGCGCGCGCCTTTCGGCATGGGAGGCCTGTTTGAACGTTTGAATGTGTAAGCCCTAAACACTGAACCCTACACAGCAAATCCAGACAAAAGGGACCCAAGCCAGAGGTGAGGTGCACAAGTTGACCAAGAGGTGAAGTGCCAAGTCGAGCCCACTATTTCGGTAAGTCTCCCAGACACAGTTTCGATTGCAGCCGTGACGTAAGGGCTGGCCTGGGGGTGCTGGAGCTTGGCCTGGTCAAAGCGACGGGGCACCTTGGACCCCCCGTGCGCCCCAGCTTCCGCGCGTTCCCCGGCCTTCTGACAGCACCCCCAATCACGCCCCCTGCGTCCTTGGTGCCCCTCTGCCCCGCAGGACCCCTACACCCACCTCACCCGCGACAGGTGGGCACGCGCACTGAGCTCAGCTTTGCAGCGAGCAGGCCGTGGGCATCTTCGGGCCCGCCCAAATGCCTACCCCCAGATGCATTTGATGTCGTGATTTGAACAGCCCTGGGCCATGCACAGCAAGCATGAGGGGCCGCAGCACGGGTTCAGCCAGGGCATCGCAGCGCCGTGCGGCGCAGCTCCCAAGATACCCCCTGACTCACCATCCAACACGATGGTGCCCCTCCTTGCTGGCCTTCGTTGCAGACACCATGCCTAAGGCCGCCGCTGCTAAGGAGAAGAAGCCTGCCTCTAAGGGCAAGGCCAAGCCCGCCGCAAAGGGCAAGGAGAAGAAGCAGAAGGCAAGTGGGCGCGAGCTGATGGGTTCGAACATGGCTGCATGCATGGTTCCCGCTGCCGTTCAAACATTCAGACGTTCAAAGAGCTGCGATAAGCGGGTCAGCGCGGATGGGTGTACCGTTTTCTGGCCATGATCTGCTTCAGATTCGGATTCAGTCTGGGCTCCAAGTTGACCTAGCTGCTGTTCTGACAGCTAGGCAAGTTGTCCATGCAGCCATGTTGATCCACTTGTGTCATGTTCAATGCGCGTCTGCTTCCACTCCAGGTGTTGCAATGCACGGACCTTTGCTTTTTGCGCATATGCTTCATTGCGCGTGGTCCGTTGCTTGTGCCCTTGTGCAGAAGAAGAAGGACCCCAACGCCCCTAAGAAGGCCCTGTCCGCCTACATGTTCTTCTGCGCTGAGAACCGCGACAAGGTGAAGGCCGACAACCCTGACTTCAAGGTCACTGAGGTCACCTCTGAGCTGGGCAAGCGCTGGGCTGACTTGGCTGAGGTGAGCTGTGCTGCTGAGACGTCGCACTGGTGCAGCTTGCAGATGCCGAGTCCTGCACTTTTTCAACCATGTAGTGTGTTGCTTGGCAATGCAGCACCTTTTTTGGGCTGTGCATAGTGTGTTCTTCGGCCAGCCTGTTGTTAGGAACTCAGACTTGTAGGCCAGCCTGTTGTTGCTCCAACTGAGGGATGCTTTGTACTGCGCGTTCACACAGGCGGACAAGAAGAAGTTCTACGACAAGGCTGAGCAGGACAAGGAGCGCTACAAGAAGGAGATGGCCTCCTACAAGCCCAAGGCTGAGTCTGATGAGGACGAGGAGGGTGACGAGGAGGAGGACGAGGACGACGACTAAATGCTCCATCCCCCTCACTCAAAACCATCTGATTTGTGTTGGACGTCTCTCTTGGGAATCGTTCCCTGCCTGGGCAGGAACTGAGCAGCTGTGTGCGTGTGAGCGTCTGATGTGACACCTGGGCTCACAGCTGGTGGGTGGTATCAGACTGCAGGGGTCTTGTCTTGTGCGGTTTCCTGGGGTTATGATGTGGCTTCTGCCATTGTGTCCATCTGGGCTGCCAGGGATGGGTCAGGAACTGGGAGAGGCCCCATGACTTGACTGCAAAAATTCCTGACTCACTGAGGTGTACCATGAATCATCATTGTACAGCAGGCAGCGCTGTCTTTCATGTGTATTCTTGGCTGGACACACTGACGCTGATTGCTGTGTTTTGGTGCCTAACGCACTCACTCAGTCTGCACGGATGATGTTGCATGTTTGACCTGGTTGGACGGAAGGTGGATATGTATGCATTGCACCACACAAATGATATTCCATTGTTGTGGCATCCGTTATGAACACGCTCTTTGCATGCCAACTTGCATGCGGGACATGTAACGCCTATTCCTTCTGTCACACAAATGTTCACCCCAATGGTCAGGTGGCAGCAGAAATCGTCCTGCAGCTCACAAGTTCAAATGTTCATGTTACACAAGCCTTCAGCCAGTCACGGGCTGAGGGGCTGGGCATTGCACGCTCCATTGCGTGCCTTATGTTTATGTTCACGTTTATGTTCACGTTACATGAGCCTGCAGCCAGTTACGGCCTGATCAGCTTTGCATGTGCCTCGGTGCATCTAGCATCCCAAATCTGTTGCTGTCCTCCTGACACCCATATCCAACCTGGTCCTGCAGCCATGCAGCCGGTTTCAACTGGGCTTGCCAGCAGAGACGTTGAGAGTTCACAAGTTCAAAGCAGCCTGCTCAACTGCTGTTTAGACCTCCAGCCTGCTGCCTCCAGCCGACGTGCTACATGTTCATGTTACACGAGCCTTTCAACCAGTGACGGGCTGATCAGCATCGCACGCTCCATTGTGTGCCTCAGAACATCTAGCATCCCAAGTTGGTGGTGTCATCCTGGCACCCAGCCAAGCCTGCTGACTCCAGCCAATGTGCTACGTGCTGCCGTGCCACCCCGTTTGTTGCAGCAGTGTTGCCCTGAAGGCTGCCACTCCAGCATCAGGCCCTGTTGCCTGCATGCCACCGTCTTCCTGCTTCACAGCCTCAGCCTTGGCTGCGACAGGCGCTGACGCGCTACGTATACCCTGCTGTGCAGCAGTCTGCACGCAAGGAGGGTTCAGAAACACAAACATGGCGGGTCATGTGGCGATTTGTGTATTGCCTTGATGCAGGGTATCGCATGGTGTGTGTGTGCTTGTGTGGTGCAGTTGCACCAGCCCTGCATCTTGCAGCCTTGTTTGCATGATGAGTGTGACAGATGCGTATGACTGGTATGCATGGCTTGCGTACGCACCAGCTGCATGATTGTCATGTCGCATGCGTTCAGCATCTCTCGCTTTGCAGCAGAAAGGTTGGCCTGTGCCTGTGCGGCATCTCTGCAGTGTGCAGCAGCAAGAGCGCTTGCTTTGTTAGCTGTGTTATTCTTTATCCTGTGCTGTATGTGGGTTCCAACCGGCTGTTCTGCTGTGGACGCATGTCGCATAGGTGCCTGTTTCAACCTCTTCAATTCCAAGTTTATGCCTTGCGAGTGTGGCTGTTCACTAGCTTACAGCCCCAGCGACCAGCACCACACGTACCTGCTGCCTGGCCCATGTGCCTCTACAGCCTTCAGCAACTCCCCCACTGCCACCAGTAGCTTCTGCAGTGCCACCATCATTAATCAAGCGGTGATGCATGACATGCATCGTACAACATCTATTGGGTGCTGTGCTGATTTGCATGGGGATGCTGCAAAGCGCTTCGTCGGTGCCGCATGGCATGAAGTCCACACCAGCATCATGCCACGCATCCCACCTGCCACTGAGGTTCAATGTTTGCCATTGCCAGCTGCTAAAGGATTTCCACCAGGGAGCGTTTACATCTTGATTGGTAGAGTTCCGATGAATTACAATCAGCAAGAGAGAGTTATGAGCAGTGATTTTTGTGCAGAGAACGAGCGCAGAAAACCGCTCACATAAACCACTCTTAACTGTCTCATTCATGGACTTTGAAGTTGAGCTGCTCATTTTGTTTTGCAGCGACCGCATGTTGCGTATTACCATGACCTACACAAGTGATGCATGATCTGAGCCAGGTCCACATTGTATGGATAGAGAACGTGCCGCCCCAAAGGGGCGAGCTTACCGCAGCCCTGGATCGCGTGCGTTCATGATCATTGGAGTGGTCGCAGCAAACTTGTTACTTGGTGGCATAATATTGTACGGCCTTCGCATGAGGCTAAAGCACGCCGACCCAGCTGTTGCAAAGCAGCGGCTCCTGGCAGAGCGTGCAGCACTAGTAAGGAAACTGGAGCAATGGAATGCAAAAGCGCGTGAGAGTGCAGCTGCCATGGGGCTGCCTCAGCTGGTTCTGGCTGGGGAAGGGGGACAAGGCAGCTCATCAGCAAGCATGCCTACAGCAGCGGGCAGTGGGAGCAAGCAGGCCGCGCCTGTGCGCCTAGCTGCAGGGGTTAGTCTGTCGGGCGCACCAGCACACAGCAGCAGCGGTGTGTGCGACCCGCCAGACCCAGATCCGCGCTTCCGCATGCGGCCAGCGCATGAAATTGAGGCAGAGAATCCAGAGCTGGCCGCCAAGGTCAGGCAGCATGCCAAGAATGGGGAGATCATGCTTGCGCTGGCCAATGCGGTGATGATCTGCAAGGTGTGACCTGTGTGACCTGTGCTGGCTCCCTGTTGTTTCTGCACACATGTGTGCTGGTGCGCTACTGATCCTTGCTTGGATACTCGCTTGGGCATTGCGTGCTTGCATGGCTTTGAGTATGCGTGCAGCTTGGATCATTCAGTGTCACGTGGCTGCATACTCGGCCCCTCAACTCAACCTGTGCTGCGCCATTGCTTGCACACATGGAGCTGGAACTGGCATGTGGGCAGTGGCATAATGGTAGGGGATCGTACAGCTGCTGTACACCATCGCTTGTGTGATACTCGCACACCATGCGCAGAACACCACCATTTGCTGGTGGAATGGCGGCAACATTCTGGAGTCATTCCTCACCATCCTCAAGACCACCAACGTCACCAACCACATCATCGGTGAGACAGGGCCTCCATTCTTTTTATTGGTGGGGTGTGCTGGCGTGCTTCAGGCTCCAGGCAATGAGAGCCACTGTGCACGGTCTGCAGCAGCATAAGGTACAGCAAATGCAGCCCTTGCTACAGCCACATAGTGGGTGACATCATGGGTGTATTTGTACATGTGCCTGCAGGTGTAATGGATGACGAGACAGAAAAGTACCTCACAGGCCGTGAAGGAGTGAACTGGTTCAGGTGCGGTCACCCAAACTCAGCACAATCCCTGCACACATGCACACGAGCGGGCTCGGGCAGCAGGGCTGGCACAGCACCATGCGAGCGTGACCAGCACCTGTCATCGCACAGCCTGTTGTGGTCACGGCTGACCTGCCCCATGTGTATTCCTTTCCAAGCTTCTCTGTCCGTGCTAACAACAGCCGCTACACCGGACTTGTGACCTACAGGGTGAACATCAAGATCCCAGAGTCACAAGCCAAGACACACCCAGCCAACCGTGTGTCGACCATCAAGTACACACTGCTCAAGGACTTCATACAGGTGGCTGCTGCTGCTGCCACTGCTCTTGCCACTGCTCCTGGCACTGCTGCTGCTGCACTGCCTGCTAAGTCATGGGCTCAGCCATGACATTGCGTCTCAGAAGGGTGCTTGGTACGGCCCAGAATGCCAGCTGCGAGCATGCGCTTTTGGATGTGTTTTGGAAGCGGTGCTAAGGGTCCCCTGTGCCCTGCGCTGGCTGTGCACTTCCATCCGCGCAGCTGGGGTACAATGTGCTCATCACAGACATGGACTTGGTGTACATCTCCAACCCCTTTGACCATCTGCACAGGTGTGTGTGTGCGCGTGCACGTGCACAAAGTCGTCGTGTGCAGGGTGATTCTCACTACCTGTTGGTCGTACCGCGATGCAGCCATTGGCTCTTGCATGGCCTGTCCCTTTGGCTTGCAGCATCCATTATGTCAGCACGCAGCACAGCCTGTCTTCCACCGCTGTTATGCATGTGCATGGAGCGCATATGCATGGAGGCCAGATACGGCCGTACAGGGCACACGCATGTCCCATGGATTACCATGGATGTACCATGGATGTATCATGGACCAGTACCATGGACGATGTATTCATGCTGCAAGAAACCATTCACCAGATGTGGTTTTGTTGGCCTCGTACCAGCCTATCATCGCACTGCCGCACCTGGCCCGTTCTGCTGGTGTTCGCTGCCGCAGGGACGCAGACATCGAGGTGCAGACAGACGGGTTTGATGACACGGCATATGGTGTGCTAGATGGCGTGCATGACCCCACCATGGGCTGGGGTGGCGGCGGCCTCTTCTTCCGCACCTTCACGTGCGTGCGCCCTGCTGTGCTGTGCATCTGTTCCGCTGTTTCTGCGACTCCCCATGTGGTGCTGGGCGTGACTGTACCGTGAAGTTGTGTGGTGCTTCTCCTTCTCCTGGGGCTCCTGTGTCAGACATGCGTACTGCTCGGCGTACTGCGTACTGCGTACATGCGTACTGCTCAGCACGCTGCGTACAGGAGCACACACAAATGCAGTGGTGTTACAGCGCACAGTGCCTGCCTGCCGCTGGGCCGTATTGGTGTTGGGTGTTCACCCTGCTAGGCTGCCAGGCTGTGGTGCTGCGCTCATGCATGCACCGCCAACAAGGTCTGTGGGGCCACTGCTGACCTTTGCGTGCCCACACGCTGTGTTACATGTGCGGGGCTGCAGTACCAATGTGGGCTGCATGTGGGTCAAGGCCAACGCGCGGTCGTACAAGCTGATGGTGCAGGTGCGCGCAAGTGGCAGAAGTGCTGCACCAGATCTGGCACATTATGTGGCCTATGTTTATGGTCCATATGTTTATGTTTATGGCCCATATGGTGTTCATGGTTCCAATACTGTACTGTGTTTCCTGCCACCGGGCGTGACTTACATGCATCCCATGCATCCCTGGTTGCATGGATCTGCATGCATGGCTGCCTGCTGCACTCCTGTGGAACATCATGCCACACTTCCTAGCACACTGCCACACTTCCTCGCGCACTCCCACACTTCCTCACACCCCGTGCGCAGGTGTCTGACCAGCTGATGGCCAGCAGTGGGTGGGACCAGCAGGTGTTCAACCAGTGGCTGATGCCTCCCAGCCACGGGTCACACCAGTCAGCCTACGCACACCTGCGTGTCATGGATTACACCAAGTTTGTCAACTCCAAGATCTTCTTCCGGTGCGATGCCTCCATACATATGCTGAGTTGCTGACATGCGTGATGCAGCATGCATTTGCTCCCCTGCCTGCGTGATAGTGTGGTGCAGGTCCTCGGGTGCAGGCTGATCTGTCAGCCGGCCCATCCTTTGGTTTAATTTAAGTGCGAGTTGAAGAGCAGCAGTACGTTTGATAGTGACAGCAGAGGTCCAGTGAAGGCCAGAGTCGAAGAGTGTGCTGCTTGACAGAGGCGTGCATGGCTTTTGCTGGTGCATGCGGCCCAGGCATGGCACTTGAGGACAATGTACTGCTGCAGCAGTGCTGCTACCAGCCCTACTGTGTGTCAGCAGTACCATCCGTACTGCTTTGTGTGAACATGTGTACCGCCTGTACTGCCACAGGTCGCGCCGCACGCAGTACCTGCCAGGCAAGACCTCCACTGCGCCTACCCCAGTCATGGTCCACTTCAACTACCACCCAGACAAGCACAAGCGCATGCTGTGCATCATGGACAGGTGGGGCGCCTCCTTCCCAGTCTGTAGCAAGGCAACGATCCCCTTTGCACTCCCATTGCATGACGAGGCTCATGATGCGCCTCATTCCACGAGTGCCATGCACACAACACCAACCCACGTGGGTTTGACGTGGGTCGTGGCTTTAACCGCACGAAGCCATGTAATGGTAATGATGAACACCCACTTACACAGGTACTACTATGGCAAAGTTGATGCGTGCGACGACTTTCCTGGAGGTTCAGAGCCAAACACGTGATAACCCACGGCCCGGATGAGACAGGATGAGATTCTTGTGCAGCGGGAGGCAGGAGAAGGCAGCGCAAGGTGCCAAGCACCCATAGAAGCACAGTGTAAGACACGCAGCTGACTGGTGCGTTTTCTGGCATTCTCTGTCTATGAGGATTGGTTGGCATGATTGAGGTGGTCTGTTCAGTGCACCATGCATGGGCTGCCATGCGGGCTGCAGCACTTTCATGAGACACTATCTGCTGAGAGCGATTCTACAAGGCAAACTTCAAATGTTTTGTTGAATATGAGTAAGAGCGAGCACAAAGCTATTGACAAACACTCGTGGCAATCCATGTGTCAGCTGGTGACAGGTCTTGACGGTGACAAGTTTCGTCAAGTGCTTAAGATTGTACCAAGCACTCGCCGAGGCTCATTTTCAAACCAAGCTCTGATCATTTACATTTGCTCACATCTGTCACAGCAGCCCAGGGCTTGACAGTGCCAACCATATTCATATCAAATAACAATATACATTCATCGTCTATGAACATGGACTGATCTTGGGCTTTGGCAAATCACGGTCCCGCGCAACCATGGACGTGGACCTGAAGCAGCGCATTCAGCCTTTGCTGACATGGCTACACAAAAACAGCGCGTCACTGAAGGCGCAGGGTCGTTGGCCACTGCAACAGGAGGACATCCCAGAGAACCTGCACCCACAATGGACGCTGTATCAGCAGAGCAAATCGCAACTGATGGCCGCTAAACAGAGGCCAGTGGCTAAGGCGCAGCCGAGCTCGCTTCAGCAGAGCAACAGTGTCCAAGGAAGCCATGCAGGTGCCCATGCACAGCCAGCTGGGCAGCAGAGGACGACAGGTGTGCATTTGACTTGAAACCTCAAGGGTCTGCACCAGCGCCGCATGCTGTCGTTTAACTGTGGCCTGCATGGCCAATGCACACAGCTGCAGTGCACAGCGTGCTTGCATCGTGGCCATGCCTGGCATGTTGTATATTGCTGTCACGATGCTGAGACAGCTGTGTGCTCGCTCGCACTGCCTTCCTTTGCAGGCTCAGCAGTGGCACGTGGGCTGTTCTCACTCACAGCTTCCCCTGCACGCGACGCCCATGCAGCAGCACCACCAGCAAACCTGCTGACCTCACCCTCTCGTGGCACTGCTGCACTCCGCGCGCCGCCCCTCTCCCCGCCCCCCTCACGCACCAACCGTGCTCACATGGGCAGCCTCCATTTCCCTCATGCCCCCGCTCCCTCGATGCCCCCGGCCAGCACTCCCAGCAAGGCAGCTGCTGCAGCAGGCACACCTGCACGTGCTTCCCTGTTGGCTGCACCAGGGTCCCCCAAGGAGCCCGGCTCTAACAGCCCCAGCTGCCTCCTGCCCACCCCTTATGACAAGCAGGGCGGGCCCCCTGGGGACACACCCTGCAACAAAGGCACAGACAACCCTGACTTCATTCCTGCCACGGATGAGGCGCCACGCACACGTGCGCGGCTGGTGGGGGGTGATGGGGTCGCTGGGGCGCAGGACGCAGGCATCGGTGGCGCAGCTGGCGATCGCGCACCTGTAACCCGGCGGCGTGCGCTGTTCGGAGAGGAGGAGGCGCCAGAAGGGCCCGGACCCCTCGCTGCATCAGTGCTGCAGGCACAGCAGCAGGCACAGCAGCAGCAGGCGCAAGGGCAGCAGCAGGTGCAAGGGCAGCAGCAGGTGCAAGGGCAGCAGCAGGTGCAAGGGCAGCAGCAGAGCGCCCAGCAGCAGGTGGAGCAGCAGCAGCTGTGCTACCCGCACCTGCGCCGGATCAAGTCGTCTGCAGGGCCAGGGGCACAAGGGGACCTGCCATCAGGTGGCAGCAGCTCTCTGGGTGGGGCTGCATGGCGCCTGGGCAGCGCTGGCAGCGGCGGCTGCGGCAGCGGGGAGCGTCCGGGCAGCAGCAGGGGTGCCCAAGGTCCGCCACCTCCTGCCATGAAGGCCGCAGCTGCCGCGCAGCTGCCACGCACGGTCACCGGCCGTCTCACCTCCCTGGCCATGCGCAGGAAGCTGCATGGCATCGGCCGCCAGGCACCAGCGCTGGGGGCAGCCAATGGCAGCGGCGACGAACCACAGGAGCAGGAGCAGCAGGCAGGGGACACCATGGACAGCTGCCCCGGCTTGGCAACCGCTCTGGGTGTGTTGAGTGGCGGTGGGGAGAGGCCATTCGCACTGGGACGTGGCAGTCTTCCGGGACCTGGGGATATTCTCCAGGGCCCTGTGGGGTCAGCTTTGGCACCTAGACAGCCACAGACAGAGGTGGCACGGAGTGTCCCCGCAGCCGCAGCTGCAGCAGCACCGAGCGGGGCGGGCGCCGGAGCAGCAGCAGCTGCTGCGATGGCCGGCCCCCTCGCTGTGCTGGGGGTGGCCCCCGAGCAGCCGGTGCATGGCTCGCCACCCAACCTCAGCATGGGCCCACCTGCCTACACACCCATCAAGGCAGTGCACGCGCGTGCAGTGGCAGGCACACCGTCCCGCAGCCACGTGGCAGCAGCAGCAGGAGCAGTACAAGCAGCAGTACAAGGGGCAGTACAAACGGCAGTACAGGGCGGTACACCGGGCCGGAGGGGCGGTACACCTGGGCGGCTGCTCAGTCCTGGACTGCTGCGGCCCGGCATGCGTGGAGCTGCACGCGAGGTGCGCATGCGGCTGTCTGTAGCGCTGTGCGTGCTTGTGGCTGTGTATGAGCTTTAAGATCTTAAGGATCACGCTTAAGGATCGTAAGGATCTCAAATGCAACCCCGTCTGCAAGCGATGCCATGTGCTTCTGCTACATGAGCATCTTGCGGCAGCGCTCAGCTCCCGCTGTGGTCCCACTCCCACCAGCTGAATCCTCAACTATCATCCAGAGATGCATAACACTGCTTCGCCCGACCTCAGTTTATGTCCTGCGTGCCACTAGCTGTCTGTTCAACAATGCAGCATGCAACACACACATCTGGTGGTGTAACTAACAAAAGCTGGTGGTGGTTCGCTGCAGGGGCCCAGCTTCCGGTCAGTTGCCACCGAGCGCGACCGCTGCCGCATGCTCGCATCCCCCGTCCCGCACCGTACCGCACCACGGCCTGGCGGGGGGCACACCAGCGCCCTGCTGTTCGCCTCCCCTGGCAAGCAGCCGCCAGCAGCGGCAAGGGGCGCGCCCCCAGCCTCCGGTGGCGCAGCCGCGGCAGGGCACGTCCTGTTTGGGACGCCAGGCAAGCCGCGTGGGACGCCGCGCAGGGGCGGTACCAGCGGTACAGCTGTACCGCGATCGCCAGCAGCTGGCTTCAGGGCCCACAAGCTGGCGTACGACGTGTCAGACGTACTGCTTGGGCTGTGGCCCACACCCACCCCCAAGAAGAAGCAGGCAGCAGCTGCTGCGCCACCGCAGCCTCCGTCTGCTGAGCCTCTTGCCGCTGTTGCTGCTGCGGCAGGCAATACAGACGGCACAAACGGCACAGGCGCTGCAGCTGCGCCTGCTGCAGCTGCGCCTGCTGAGGTGGCAGCCCCAGATGCAGGTGCAGCCCCCAGGGTGGAGGAAGGCCCTGCACGTGCAGGTGGTGCTGCACGTAGGTCCTTGGCGGATGCCTGGACCACCTCCCCCTCCTCCCACACACCGGCTGCACCAAACCTGGCAGCAGCAGCTGCTCCAGACCAAGCAGGGGCTGCTGTGCCCGCTGCGCAGCCCCCCACATCCCCAGCCCACAATGCAGCGGCAGCAGCAGCAGCAGCAGCAGCAGCAGCAGGAGCAGCGGCGCCCAGCTCTGCCACAGCGGCGGCTGTCAGATCTGCCAATGCCGCTAGGTCTGCCGCTGCCGCCAGATCATCTGCTGCTGCTGCTGCCAGGGCATCTGCTGCGGCCAGATCTGCTGCTACTGCTGCCGCTGCACGCAAGCGCGGTCGTGGCGGCGCTGCCGCAGCTGGTCGTCATGCAGGCCAGGGCTGTGGCGCGGCCGCTGAGGCGGGGTCACAGCGCGGGCCGGGCCACACAACAGCTGCTGGGGCCAGAACAGCAGCGGAAGTGGGTGGGGAGGTGGGGCGCCGGTCCCAGCCTGTGCGCGCTGCACGGGCGGCAGCCGTGACGCGCAGGCAGCTGCTTGCAGGTGCATCAGAGGAAGGAGTGAGTGGGGATGAGGGCATGGAAGTGGATGAGTACGAGGGGATGAGTGATGGCGAGTCGTCCTCATACACGGCTGAGAGTGAGAGCGAGGGGGGCGGGGATGGGTGTGAGAGTGGGAGTGAGAGCCAGGAGGAGGGGAGTGAAAGGAGTGAGGGCGAGGAGCGTACGACGGGGCGCATAAGTGGGGCACGGGCACCACGGAACACATCCAAAGCTCTGCAGCCCATGCGCACCGCTGCAGCTGGCACTGCACCCCTGGGTGATGCCCAAGCAGGTGAGGGGCAGGGCCAAGCCGCTGGGATGGAGGTGGACGGTACAGGGAGTGAGGGGGAGGGTGGGGGTGAGGGTGAGGATGATGGCGCTGCAGCCGGTCCCCGGAAACGTGCGCGCCGCGCGCGTGCGCCCGGTCAGCCTGCCGCCCGTACCAAGCGCGCACGTACTGCCGCACCTGCCGCTCCTGCCGCCCCCGCTCCTGCCGCTACTGCCGCTGATGCAAATGTTGGGTCTGGCCCTGAGGGGGCTGAGGGAGCAGGAGCTGGCCCAGCAGCTGGTGATGGCCCAACTGCCGCTACTGCCGCTACTGCCGCTGCGCCTGGGGCGCGCAAGCCCCGTGCTCGTACTGCTGGTACCGCCCGTACTGCCGGTACTGCCGGTACTGCCGGTGTGACCAAGCCACGGGGGCCGCGCGCAGGCCCCTCGGCCCCGCGCGCCCGCAGCG
>QAXD01000119.1:38317-59958 GCA_004335575.1 Haematococcus sp. NG2 | reverse complement strand
CCTGGTGAACTGCTGGTCCCTGGTGAACTGCTGGTCCCTGGTGAACTGCTGGTCCCTGGTGCCCCTTGAGTGTGATGTGGGACGTGGGAACTGCAAGGGGCGCGTGCTGTGGTGGTGGCCAGCTTACACGATGGTGATCCAGCCTGGCAACTGCGCCCTGGGTACCATTGCATGGTGGTTGGGGTGACAGCTGGCGGTGTGCAGTAGCAACAGCAATTGCAGCAGCAGAGAGCAGCAGCAGCAGCTATGGCATCCACCAGGGCGTAGGGTGGGCAGCAGGGGTGGGCCTCTGGTGCAGGGTTCAGGCAGTGAGGAGCACAACAATTCATGGTGCAATCTACGCATGTGCCCCAGGGTTTGGGTGGTGGTGGGGGAGGGGGGCATCCGAAGGTGGCATGTGGAAAATCCATCTTTGAGGGAAGGTGGCTGACCCATCTGTGATGTACGCAAACGTGATCAACATTTGCATGATTCACCGTGATGATTTACAGCATATCATGTTTGTTGCGATGGTCCCCTGGCTGAAACTGCGCATGTGCATTAATGGGCGCAGGGTGTCTGTGTGCTGAACAGCACACAGCATGGCAGCCTGCTCATGCTGTGTGGTGGGCTGGCATGTTTGCATGTGTGAGGCAAGTCAGACTGAGTGAAGAGAGACTGCAGGCCCGTGCATAGTCTTACCTATAGCTCCACAAGTGTCGCTGGACGAGAACGAGCACACACATTTGCAAGTCATTCCTCATTGGTAGGTGCCACGGGGAAGCTGGTGTGCACAGTACCGACATCGAGCACACCAGGTTCCGCGACGTAATTGACAGCACCGTGCCGTTAGTTCCTGACGAGGTACATGCCCTGTGTGCTTGTCCGATCTATAACTTCCCAAAATGCGAGCTGGCACGTGAAGTAGCGTCGCTATTGAGACTCGGTTTGACTTAAAGCAGCAAGAAAACGCCAGGCACGGTCCTTCCTAGCATAGCCAGGGGCAACATGACCACCCTGGAGCCAGACCCTCTCTTAGAAACAAATGGGCGCTATACAAAGATTCAGACGCTCGGGAAGGGCTCGTTCGGCTTCGTCCAGCTGGCGAGGAACTGGAATCAGGAGATGGTCGCCATCAAGTTCCTAAAGCGTGGAGACGTGAACAAATATGTCGAGGCAGAGATCGTGAACCACAGCTTGCTGCGGCACCCGCATGTCATTCAGTTCAAGGACGTGTTTCTCACGTCGGAGTACATTTGCATCGCAATGGAGTACGCCACGGGCGGGTCGCTTTTCAGCTATGTGCAGGTGTGCGCAGTGATGGGAAGGCCCTAGCTGTTGCTGTGATCCATGAGGTGCTTGCATGGGCGGACATGGAACACGAGTGCAGTTGCAGGCTAACAGCCGGCTACCATGTGCAGGGGCCATGCAGAGTTGGCTCTGCCATATGTGCAACTGTATACACACACCCAAACGACGCATGCACGAGGTTTGACCGGCACATGCCCTGTCAGCATGGTCCCCTTGCATGCACAAGCGCCCATGGCTTCTCCCTCTGTGCTGCCCCTCCTGCAGAAGCAAGGGCGCTTAAAGGAAGCTGTGGCGCGCTGGTTCTTCCAGCAGCTCATCATTGGTGCAGACTATTGCCACAAGCGTGGTGTGGCTAACCGAGACATCAAGCTGGAGAACACATTGCTACAAGTGGTCAAGGGACTGCCCCTACCCCTGCTCAAGATCTGCGACTTTGGTTACTCCAAGGCAGACTTCAAATCCGCAGCCAAGAGCAAGGTGCGTTCACATAGCACCCACCTGGACTTTCCAAGCTGCTTTTATCTGCCTTGTCCTCGTAACCCCCATGGTACTGAGATGTGACATGTCACATGTGGCTCGATGGCTGCATGGGAATCAAGCGCTCAGCACATGCAACCTCAGATGCTGTATGTGGCCTCAGGTGTGCGATCAACAGCTCATGGATCTCAGCCGCATCACACACGGTGATGTATGACTCCACACCCTCACACCTGCCTCACAGGTCGGCACGCTGACCTACATGGCGCCTGAGGTGCTGGTCAACCGGGATGGCAAGTACGACGGCAAGGTGGCCGACATTTGGTCATGCGGCGTGATGCTGTACGTCATGCTGTACGGCCGCTACCCTTTTGACACGCCGCCTGGGCAGAACGTGCCCAAGGCCGCTGAGATCCTGCAGGTGGGTGGCCATGGTGCACGGCGACATGCTGCATGGTTGGTGGGGGCCAGGAATTGGTGCTGCTGCTCTGGGCCTGTGTGGGTTTAGGAGATGAGGATTGACGTTGGGTTTAAGCTAAGACTGTGGGATCCCCTGCCGCTGGGTCTTTCACAGGGTTTGGGGACAACACTCACACAGTCACACTATACTGTGTACTGCACCATAGCATGTACTGCCCTACACATAGTACCACATGCGCACACACACCCCATGTGTACTGCTTTCACACGCATACCGCTGTCCACACATACTGCTGCCCCACACGCCCTGCTGTGTCATGCGTACTGCCCCGCATGCACTGCTGCCTCGTGTGTACTGCCCCACACGTACCGCTGTCACACACATACTGCTGCCCCACACGCCCTGCTGTCTCATTCGTACTGCCCCACCCGCACTGCTGCCTCATGCGTACTGCCCCACACGTACTGCTGTGTCATACGTACCGCCCCACACGCCCTGCTGCGTCACGTGTACTGCCCCACCCGCGCTGCTGCCTCATGTGCCCTGCCCCACCCGCGCTGCTGCCTCATGTGTACTGCCCCACACGTACCGCCCCAGATGCTGGACAAGATGGTGAACATGAAGTACGCGCTGCCTGACAACATCGAGATCTCCCCAGAGGGCCGTGACCTGCTGCAGCGCATGCTGCTGCCCGACCCCAACCACCGCATCCAGCTGGAGCAGATCATGGTGCACCCCTGGTTTGTGACCAACCTGCCGCCAGAGGCCGCCACCATGAATGACAGCTACCTGCGCGCAGCGTTCCCGCCAGGTGCGTGTGTGCATGTACAGGTTGAGCTCGTGGGAAATGAACCCTAAACCCTGAACCCTGAACCTGCACGTGCAGATCGTGCGTTGTGCACGCGGCTGGGTGGGGAAACCCTGAACCCTAAACCCTGTAGCCCTGAAATCCTGAACCCTGTAGCCCTAAACCCAAAGCCCTGAAGCTCTAAACCCTAAACCCTGCCGGCCTGAAGCCTGGCTCCACGTCTTGCACTGCTGACCCCTGCACTGCGGTGTTGGGGGCAAAAGGGGTGTGCATAGAGGGTTGGCTTTTGGGTGCCCTTGTGCCAGGCGGCATGCCCCGTGCTGCCGTTTGGGTCTGTGCCTAAGCTTACTGCTGCACACGCGCACTGCACGGCTCACGCCACAAGGTGCAGCTTGTACCAGGGCCTTACCTCAGCACATGTGCCCCTGCACCTGCCACTGCTCGCCATCCATCTGCCCACTGATGCCCATGGAGCCTGAACCCTATGGAGCCTGAACCCTATACCTTGAACCTTGGACCCCACAACCTGCACCATGAATCCTTACACCCTGAACCCTAGACCTTGAACCCCGGGGTTGCACACGCACTGCACACGCACATTCACACGCGCATGCACATGCACATGCACATGCACATGCACCCATTTTCACGCGCCCCCACACGCCCTCACACTGCTGTGTGCAACACGCCGCTGTGCGCAACACACTTACTGTGTGCAGGCCACCAGCGGCCGGAGGAGATCAAGCGGTTGCTGGAGGAGGCCAAGGGGCACAGGCACACGGGGAGCTTGGGGCCGGCGTCGGGCGCGGGCATGGCGGGCGGGCTGGACGACGGGTGCGACAGCGGCATGATCGAGGACGCGATCCAGGTGCGGTACGGTGGGGCGGTACGGCGGTACGGCTGTAGTGCGCTGTTGCTGTACCGCGTGCAGTACGGGGTGTTGCGCATGCAGTGCGGGTTTGTCGCACGAATGTACGGCACACCGCGCGCCGTGGAAGTGTGATGTGCCGTGTGACATTCGCGTGCAATGGCGATCAGGTGCAGTCAGAACTAAGGGGGGGTTAGGCAATTTGCGTTGAGTGAGGGATGGCTGTGGTGGGTGGCTGTGGGCCAGGCTGTGCTGAGTGCTCTGTGCCACGTTGCCTCTTGGCACCGGCTACCCATTTTCCTGGCTTGCTAACCTTGCCACTCCCACATGCGCATTGGTGCTCGCAGGAGGATTTGGCGCAGCACCCCAACAGTGTCAGCAACACCACGCGCCAGTTCCTGCAGCAGCACAACCACTGACGCTAGCTGCCGGGGGCAGTGGCGCAGCAGCCTCACAAAAGAAAGGCACTGCGCCCCCGCCTGCCGGCAGGCCCACGCGCGCACAAGCAGCGCAACGCGCAGTGCGGGAGCAGTGCGGAGCGATGTGTGCAGCACGCGTGATAAGGCGTGCACGCCGCTGCCGCACGCTTTGAGTGATGGCTTTGAGTGATGTGCTGGCCCGGCACTCGCGTGTGGCCCCCACATCGCCTCGCTGGCCCCTGCTGCCCCTGGCACAAGCAACATGGAAATAATGGGGTGTGGGGTGTGTATGTTATTGGCAACCAGGTGGCAGTGGCCGAGAGGGGTGCCTGTGCACCATTTGGGCCTGCTGGCTTCATGTGGCAGAGGACGGGCACTGTTGGACGCTACTGTGCAGCACAGCCCCTAGCCTGCGCCATGACTCTGGCACATGCAAGACGAGCCGCTGCCTGCATGACGCTTGGCATGGGAGTGCCACTGCGCAAGCAGCAGGCGGCGATTGTGCGCGTCGTCGCATGGGCAGATTGGCTCAGCAGGCAGCACGCTTTGCATGCGGCGTGGCTATGGCGGCACGGGGATGGGGACAAGTCTCACAACCCTGTCGCGCAAAAGTTGATGAGCCGTGATCATGTGGTCGGTTGGTAGTTGCAAATTGGCGGTTGGGTGTGCCACATGTTTGGGGGTGTTGCACGTTGTTGGTTATGTTTCATTGTTGGGTCATTCATGGGGTGATGAGGTCTCAACATGTCAGGTCTGGGCATGCTTGTAAAAGGGCATGCACACGCGTGCTGCGTGCTTGGCTGCTGTGGTGATTCAATGCATCGCGGCTGCCAGTCTGGCCGTGGTTGCTCAGCAGGTGCAACAGGAGGAGGGTGGTGCTTGGCGATTCACAAAGGGTCAGAGTTGGTGGTCATTTGCGAGAAAAAACAGTTGGTTCTTTGACGGCAGGAGCAGCAGGAGGTTTACAAACGGGGGCAAGGATTGATGGTTGGGCCATTCGTGGGAAGCACCTAACTCCAGGAGCCACCTCCGGCCACCTCACCAAAGAAGGTGATGGGTGGGGGTTGGCCAGCCACACCCCAAACACTGTAGGCACGTGATGCTGTTTGCTGTAGTGTGAGTGGCCCTTTCAAACAGGAGCAGCCTGTGTCTGTGGTGTGCCACCCTGTCGCGCAGCAGCGCCATACTGAACCGCAGTCGCTGGTGGCACAGTGTGAGAGATTGATGGGTATGAGACAGGCGGTCAGCCTGCACACTGGCAGCCAAGGCAGCAAAAGCCTGTGGTTGTGTTGACATGACAAGGAGAGGTGAGGGGTGGTTCTGAACACTAATGTTGAATTCTGATGCCTGTTTTGTGGTCAGGGTCGGCTGGAGGGCCCTGGCGATCTGGGTTTAAGGGTTTACACTAACAAAAAGCCATAAGTGTTGTTGCGACCATTGGGGCCGTAGCATGCACGGCGTGGTGCATGCGATCAGATGGTAGGTGGGGACTTTAGGGGCGTCAGGAGCCGCAGTTTGGGGTGGCAAATCCCCAACAAAGTGTTAGAGGGTGCCTGCAAACACTGGGAAGCTGGTTATGCACTGCGTAGAGCGCGTGACGCATTCATGAGATACGCAGCGAGGTGTGAGCGAGCGGATCTTGCCTGTTGCTGCCCTGCACCACATGGCCAGCCTTCAGGTTACGCGCACGCCCCTGTACCGTACTCCCGCATGTGTAATCCAAGGCTTGCGCCAAGTGTTGTTGTTATTACACCGTAAGGCAGTCCAGGGCTTTTTGGTAGCAAATCTACAACAGGTAACAGTCTACCGTAGTGCCTTTTTCAAGTCACTTCTAGATCAGCTAATGTGTCAGGTCAACCTTTGTTTCAACCTTGATGAACAAACTTTACAACAGCCTTCCAGACTTCCTTGACTGGCTTACAGTGTACCAACAACAACAACCTTCCAGTCGTCGCGTTGAAGCCACTGTTCTAACGACGGTTTTTCATGGTCATACCCAAAACCCCATGCGCTCTCTCATGTCCTTGGTAGTTGTCTCAAGTTGTGCACGCAAACACCAGGCATCATTCATCATCCGGTCTACAGGCCCACTAGCCTCACACCCTTACCGACACAAGTCATCCACTTGATGCCCAGGTAACTGCCTCTTTCATCCTGCAAATTGTGGATGCTGAGGCTGCTCACAGGTACTCAGAGAGTTGCCACAAGTTTGGCATGCCTAGTCGCTTGAAATTCGCGTTGTACGTGCATGCCTTCGGACTTAGATCCGGCCCGGTTCCTATCAAACAGAAGAAAATCCCTAGGGTTCTCACAGCCCTTGTAAAGATCCTGAATGTATCAAATAAACACTTCACCTCAGCAGTTCTGAACCAATGTCCACCTAAGCTCAGCCACGGCTGCGCTGGTCACCCATGCCCGGCCTGTGCCGCAACTCCTCAGGCGTGCAGCCATACATGCGCATGCACAGTACACGCAAGTCGTTGCTACCACCAGCAGTCACCATCTCGCCGGTGATCGCGAAGTCCACCACATGAGCAGTTGCGCTGGCGTCGTCGTGCAGTGTTCCAGCCCCCTGACGAGTCACGCTCAGCTGCTTGCGCGTTAGGCCTAGCCGCTTTGACTGTGTGCGGGTAATGGTCCTCACGAGCTTAATTCCAGTTTCAATTTCAGCAAAAGAACACTGGAATAAAGCTCTTGAAGACCATCACCCGCACACAGTTAATGCAGCTAGGCTTGGCAAGAAAGCAGCTAAGCCTGGCCCGTGAACGGGTCTGGAACACTGCAAGACGATGGCAAGCACTGCTGCTCATGTGATGAAGTTCGCGGTCATCGGCGAGACATTGATAGCCGATGGAAGCAACAAGCCGCGTGTACTGTGCCTGCATGTGTATAGCTGTACACCACAGAGGAGCTGTGCCGCAGACCAGGGGTCAATGGCCATCGCATCTTCGCAATGGCTGCCTCAGCTAGCGCAATAGCCATCTGCGCAGCCAACTTCCCGAGCTGGGCCTGCATGTTATCCATGGGTTGCAAGGGTTAGGGTTCATGATCGCCTTAACGCTAGCAAGCCGATGGGTGACATGCAGGCCCAGCTCTACCGGAAAAGGGAACCTCAGTTGCAGGAAAAGGGAACCTTAGTTGCAGGATGGGCAGCTCGCCGACAAGCAGCCTCTCGTCGTTTAGCGCCAGTGTGCGGCCAGCCATGCGCACCGCCTTGCGCTTGAACGTCACGCTGCAGGCCTCGGCGGCCTCTTGCAGGGCGCGCCTCACTCTACCAATCATCAGCTTATTGGTCGTTGGCTCGTGGTGCAAGCCAACGACCAATCAAGTTGATGGTCATCAACACTAAACCCACCTACATCTTCACCGACACACTTCTAATAAGGTCTATGCACGTACAGTGAACAGGCATGAGTGCACGACATATGGTGTACAGGGCGCAGGGTGTGGGCTGAGCAGAAGCTACATTATTTCATAGACCACAGTCAGTCAGTCAGACCAGGCCAAGTGCCCCCTCCCATCCCCCCGCCGCGGCCTACCCTCCGTCCCCCCCCCTCCAACACACACATACACACAACACACGCCACACACGTGTGAGTGCGCAACACTCCAGCTACAACAACACATTCTATGGAGGCGTGACGACTGTGCAGGAAGCTGTAGACCAACAAGCATACGAGCAAGCGACCAGGGGAGGCGCCCGTGACCTGCAACCATTTGTGCGCACGGGCGGATTAGCTTACATGTTGGAGTGGGCATGAAGGCATGGCAGAAGGAAGAGCAATGAAGTGGCACTGATGCACCGAGTTTGTGGGGGTGATGCACCACAGAAGGGTGCGCGCTGCCTTAGCGTCCCATGGCCGCAGATGGGGTACCCGCCAAGCTGCACCGTGTCGCCGGCCGTGCATTGACATGGTCTGGGCACATGTGTCTGGGCAAACCATGTTAATTCACGGCCGGCGACACGGTGCAGACCAGGAGCACGCAAGCGGCACGTGCCGTCACAGCATGCTGGCGGACTGGACAAAAAATCAACAAGGCGCGACCATTGATGCTGTGTACAAAGTCCATTGATTGGGCATCATAATGCATCGGAATTGGCACAAAGGGCATCCCTTTAAACCCCAAAGCTACAAGCAACAGCCAATGCATCGCTAATCGCTTTTATGCTGGCAATTGCGGCGGAGTTTAATCCGTTCACCCACTACATCGCTGACTTACGGATCATGACGTCAGTCGCTGACGTACGGATCTTCGGCCTCGGCCCTTCGGCCCCGAAAATGGCAAGCTCCAGGCCCCCAACTGGTCAACTGGTCATCGGTACCGTACCAACTTTAACGGTCTTTAACCCCAGCACACAGATCAACACATGGCACTATGCGGCAACGCCAAGCCAATCCAATCCAAGCCGAGCCAAGCAAAGCAAAGCGATGCCATGCACATGCCATGACCAGCACGCAGCGCGTCATGCGTCTCCGATATGTCCCATGCAGGCTGCCATGGATTTGATGCTGCTGCGTGCACTGATCACCTGTTGCTGCGATCTGTCACATGCAGCGCCTGGAGACGCCCCGCATCGCAATTCTTGCACTAGGGCTTTGGTGATCTGTAGCTCTTTTGCTGGCCTCAGCGATTGTAGTAACGCAGTAGTTCTTGCTACTCGATCAAATTCGCAGCCTCTTCAACAGCGACTCGAAAGGTCGGTGCAAAGTGGTGCAAAGCGGACCTGGAGTTTATGACTCAGGTATTGGGCTAGCAACATCAGTGCAGCTTCTCAGAAGTAGCGTGCATTCTTTGACCCCGATGCTAGCACAATGGCGCATGTGAGAGCACGCAGAGTGATGCCGCCAGCCACACTCCACAAAACAACTGGCTCTCCTGCCCTGTCAGAGCCCATGCATTGCTGAATGAATCTTTTTAGCTTTTACCGATCCAAACATCGTATCAGTGTTTTTTGCTGATCAGCCCGTGTCGGCTGAAGGCTCATGTAACATGAACATGAAGTGTTTTTCGTGCTGACATACAGCCCAGCAGGGAAAGGTGTTACATGAACATTACATGCCACAGACCAAAAAAGCATGTTTAGTCTCTTCCTTTCACACGGCGTGCGAGCCCGCGCTTCATCCCTAGCACATGCATATGCTCTGCCCGCTTGCATCCCCCCCGTCAATGCTGCCTGCAGTACCTTGCAAGTGCCTCACCACCTCCCATGCTCATCCCACCACGGCAGAGCACCAGGTGCACTGCAACACCGCATCGCAGCATCAGGAGCAGGAGCATCTGCCCCTACTGTGGTGCATGCGTGTGCGTGTACCCCATGTGCCCCAGGTAATAATAACAACAATAATAACACGGCGTTTCACATGTGCCCCAGGTGCGGCCGCAGTGCGGTGTATGCCCCCCGCAGCCGCGCGCCCAGCGCCGCGAGCCGCATCACCGCGTGCGGCTCCGCCCCCGCGCCCAGTGCTGCAGCCACTGCCACGCCGGCGGCCTGCGGGTCCAACACAATGCTGCTGCTGCTGCTGTTTTTGTTGTTGTTGCTGCTGCTGTTTGTGTTGTTGCGGCTGCTGCTGCTGCTGCTGTTCTTGTTGTTGCTGCTGCTACTGCTGTTTTTTTTGTTGCCGCTACTGTTGTTGTTGCTGCTGCTGGGGGTGGGGTTGGTCCCAGCTGTGGGCGTGGCCCCTGCTGCGGATATGGGAGTCTGTGTCATGTCGCTGCTGACGACTGCGCCACCCACTGCTGTCGCCGCCACCGGCATGGGACTCCCCGCTAACGACGTGCAACGGGCGTCAGCAGCACATGCCTGTGCGGACGCTGCTGCACCTGCTGCGGGTGTAGAAGGACGCAGCGCATGGGGCTGGGCTGCGCATGAACCCTGCTGCTGCTGCTGCTGCGCCTGTGTGTGGGTGGTGTGTGGTTGGGCCAGGGCGGCCAGGCGGTCCGCAACCCACGCCTGCCCCGCATGGATGTGGCGCAGCAGCACATGGGCCGCGGCATGCGCGCGGGCGGGAGAAGAGGTGCATGCGCCAGCACCGGCGCCAGAAATGGTGCTGGCGCTGGAGATGGCCCCTGGCACCTGTCCCACCACATGCTCCTCCAGCCACCTGCCATGGGAGCAGGTTTTCGGGGTTCAGAGAAATCATAACTCCATAAGTGCACGATATAACAAACCATAATAACGGCATATCACAGCTTTCTCAGCTGCTTGCCGGAGCTGCTTGTTCAGGGTGAAGGTTTGCTGTGTATACAGCTTATGATTTAGGGGGCAGGGCTACCCCAGCCGCCCGGTGGGAAGCAAGACGAGCGCAGTGTTCACACTGTCGTGTACGAGTGCGCGTCAACTGTCATGAAATGAGGGATGGAAGCAGCAGCATCACGGGCCTCGCGAACAAGGTGCTGTATCCACAGCTGCATCCCTTGACGTATCCATCGCTCATCCATACCCATGCAGAATCCATACCTTATTCTCACCTGTAGTACGCGGCATCGCACAGCTCCTCAAAGGCGCGCGCCACACTCGCCACACTGCGCAGCCCTTGCGTGAAGCACACGTCCGCCGCCACCTCGGGCGTGCCCGCCGCCACACCTGCCTCACCCATACCCCTCCGGCTGCTGCTACTGCCGCTGCTGCTGCTGCCGCTGCCATGGGCCTGCGTAGGGCCACTGAGGCGCCGCACGCGGTACGTCCCTGACAGACGTGCAGTACACCCAGCAACTGCTGGCGCCAGCTCATCCTGTGCCCCTGAGCTCATGGATGCAGGTGGGACAGGGGCACCAATAGACACCCCCTCTGCCTCCTCCCCGTCCCCCTCATACATGGGGTTACACATGAGCCGGCGCCAGCGCTTGCCCTGGTGCACTGGCACGTCGCACGCTGCGGCCGCCTGTGCCTGCTCCTGCCCCCGCTCCTGCGCCCATGCAGCTGCATCCGGCACGCTGCACACATCTCCTGCCGCAGGTGCCAAAGCGACGGGTGAGCATGCATGCCCATGTGCATTGAATGTGTGTGTCGGGCCCATGTCAGCGCTGCCGGGGCTCACGCCGCTGGTGCTGGTACTGGTGAGGGCGCTGTCTGTGGGCTGTGCAAGACGTGCCCATGCAGGCCGCAGTGCTTGCACGCGCATGAAGATGTCCCCTGCACGCTGCAGGTCTGACACTGCATCCCCCTCTGCAGCCGCCCCAGCTGTCGCTGGTTCCCCTGTTCCACCTGCTGTGCCCATCAGCAGCTGCATTGCCTGCAGCAGGCTGCTGCATGCAGCAACATGCGCTAGCGCCTCATGTGCCGCTACTGCCGCCTCACGCAATGCAATCTCCGTGGCTGCGTGCAGTGTGCTAAGGCCGGGGACAGCCGTGCCAGCACCTGGCCCAGCCGGCGCAGCTCCTGATTCGCTGGCGTGCGGCTGGGATGGGGCGCCCTGGCTCATGCGTGCCAGTTCGTCCATGGCAGCCTGCAGCACATGGGCACTGCTGTGCTCCAGAGTACGAGTATTCTCAGTTTTGAGGGCAGCAGCTGGTGTGTTCAGCAGTACGGGGGTGTCTGCTACCTGCAGTGTAGTGTTGGTGCAGGCAGCATCTGTGCCCACAGTAGTGGCAGGTGCTGATCCTGCCTGTACAGTCACCGGGCTTTCCTCCGGTACAGCTGGCAGTGGTGATACCATGTGGGGCATGGATGCTGCTAAGGCTGCTGCAGCCAATGCAGCACTGCGGCCCGTGAGAGGAATGCCTGCAACCACGACAGGCGGATGCTCATGGCCGTCATGGACAGGGCTAGAGGCGGTCGGTGCAGGCGCTGCTGGTGCAGGCATCTGGTGCAGCCGGCCCCCCTGCGGGTTGCAGAGATCCTTTGGCTGCATCACTGCGTGTGCAAGCCCTTGGTCGCGTTTGGGGCTGGATGGCAGCGCATCCAGTGCAGCTACAGGCATCTTGGGATTCACCGGCAGATGCCTGGCTGCATGCCTCTCCACGTTGCTTTGCGTGCGCAGCGCCTGCATGCATTGGGTGCAAGCTTGTCCATGTGCATGTCCAAAGTTCGCAAAGTGCATTAATCCGCTTGTCACCGCGCACCGTCTTGAATGCTTTAGCAGGGCTGAAGGCAGCAAACCAGTGCTTGCTCTGCTGCTGTTGCGGTTGAACCTCTGCTGGCTTCTGGGAAGCAGCAGCCGGCGTGTCTGGCAACGCCATGAGCCGCGCACGAATAGTGTCGTCGGCTGCAAGGAACTCATGGCACAAATATAGTGCTGTGGTGGTCCGTTCTGGAGTTAGTGGCACTGGGCGTGCTGCTCAACGCAGGCAGCCCATTACCTGATGCAGTTTGCGCTATGCTCCATGTTTTTCTTCGCCGCGGTAACCCGTCGGCCTGGTGACAAGAATCCATGTTGATTGGCGTGTGGTCAACGACACCCCAGATGATGGATTTTGACCGCGGTGAGCAGTTGTGCATCGAGAACAACGAGAGACATGGGATGCAATCGTCCCCGTGCGGCTGGTCGTTGTACTGTGCAAGTGCAACGGAACATTCATGTCGCCATGCATGGGGCTCACACCCAGCATGGGTTAGGCCAGGTGGTAAAGGAACATGCTTGCACTTGTTTGGTGACAATGCCAGGAATTCTATTGGCAGTCTGTCTGTGCTTGCATGCTGGGCTGTCTGTACCAACAATGTTCTGGCCCATGCTCCGATCCCTATGAGATCAAGAGCTGTCATCATCATCGTCACTGCCATACCCCCCAAGCAATCCCACCAGCGTCTTGCCATTCTCCTCCTTCTCATCGCTGTGATGCCCCTCCTCTGCCTTGTGCTTCTTTGCTGCACCGCCCTCCTCACTCTGACTTGCAGGCTCCTCTCTCCCGCGCACCATCCCTGCCTGCTGTGTGCTGCCTGTCCCCTGCTGCCCCCCTGCGTCACTCTTAGGCACCACCTTGACCACTGGCTTGATGACTGGCTTAAGAGCTGGCTTGGTGCTTGGTGCAACTGGCTTCTTGGTGTCTGGCTTGGGTGGTGGAACTGACCCAGAGGTGGAGCTGGTCACAGCCGCCTCCTTGCGAGCTGCCTCCTCAGCCAGCATCTGCATGCAGTTGCCAAGCACGGAACAAACACGTCGATGTGCTGTGCAATGGCATGGAAAAAAAATATGAGGCGCAACTGCCGTAAATGCAGCGTGACCCATTGTCAGCACCGCTGATGTACAATCTGCAAGGCATGCGTGCAATGAAGAGGCCACATACACAGCAGGAGATTCACCCAGGCATACACGTCGGGCCACCAGCCCCAAACTGCGGTGGATTCCCCGGTCAGCAAACACATGGCATCTACAACCATCACGCACTAAACATCGCCCTGCATGCTGCACACCACACACCCGCTTGAACTCCGCCAGCTCCTCTGCCTCTTCTTGCTTCTGCTTGCGATACGCAGCACTTTCCTGCTCTGCAAGCGAGTCATAGAACGCCAGCTCGTCCGCATCCAGTGGCCGGTTCTTGCCTGCAGGGCACACCACACGTGGTGAAATACAACTTTTGTCGCATCCCAATGTGCTGGTTTGAGCTGTCTGTTCACCAGGCCATCAGCTATGTTGCTTGCCATGTGAGCATGGTAGATGCTGCTCTTGCTGCAGCGTCCCCGCCGTGCAAGTGGGCCGATGAATACCTCACACATCTCCTTCACAGGAAGCAGCACCCTATGCTGCACTCTCACAACTTATGAGCACTCCGCAACAGGACGGCCCGCGCAGTGCCCACCTGTCTTCATCTGCTTCCACTTGTCTTTAAAGGCCTGCTCCTTTGCCTCCTTGGCCTCACGCAGCACCTCTACCAGTGGCTTGAGCGGTGCAGCGGTGCCATCATCTGCACTCTCTCCCCGCTGCGCTTTGATTTGCTCCAGCTGCAGCACATGGCATGTATGATGCGGCAGAGTGTTTGTGCCGTGTTGTGCCATTGATGTACCATGAGCCATCAACACTGGCCGTACAGCCTGCTGGGTGGAAGATGCAGCATGCTGGTTGTGGCCTGGAGCGACTGTGTGCAGCAGTTCTAACACCGTAACACCGTGTGCTGTGCTGTGCCGTACCTCGCTCTCTGTGACAAACTTGCGGCCACCCAGCATCTCTCGAATGGCATCCGCATCCATGCCACTGCTGGGGGCTTCCTTGGCGCGCGTAGGGAATACGGAGCGCACATCTCGCCCCAGAACCTGCTCCGCATCATACACCTCCTCCTCCCTGCATGCAACAGGCCAGCATGCGTGTGCTGGTGCTGTGGACAGCCGCGCAGCAGGTTTGTGCATGCCAGGATGGCACGCTTGATGTCCCATGCAAGCAAAGTCCACGATTTACCTCTCGATTCTGACCATATCCACCCGGCGTTCTGTCATGTTTGCAGCTGACGAGAGTAGGGCGCTGGGGGCTGTTCCTGTGTAGGAGCGATCCTGGACAATCTAAGGCTGCGTGTCAACGTGTTCAAATGTAAGCTGTGAATCCAATCGTCGATTATGGGGTGCAAAGCCAAACCCTGTACCATTGGCCCCTCACATCCAGTGTGCGATTCATGAGGACGCAGGTTTCGTTGCTGCCTTCGCATAGGGCCAGCCTGGATAGTTTAGACCTGTGTTGTTACAGCATGACGGTGAACTAATCGGGGGTGGCCCACAACTTCATCAAGGGCAACTAGGCAAACTGTGAAATGGCTGGCACAGACGAGCTATACCCCATCGCTGTGCTCATGTGAGTAGTCGATGGACATGTGTTTAATTGATCTGCAGTGGCACAACGCTCAAGGGCTGCCTTTTTTGAGCGCACCGCTGTCAGGAGTTTGCTCTTAACAACAACTGGAGCTTCGGATGGCGCCTTGAGCGCTTTGACATGGGTTGCATGGGTTCGCTCATGTGGGCAGCCTGAAGCTCTGACTGCTCCGCGAACACAACTAATGGGTTCCGGGCCTGATCTTTGCCCGCAGCGATGAGCTGAAAAGCGATGAGGCGCTTCGCAGGCTGAACAGCATCACCCGCTTGTCAACCATTGCCCTGGCGCTTGGGGAGGAGCGCACTCGCAATGAGCTCGTCCCATTCCTAGCTGAGAACACGGACGATGAGGATGAAGTGCTCCTGGCTGAGGCAGAACAGTTGGGCAACTTTGTGCCCTATGTGGGTGGACCACAGTATGGCCACCTGCTGCTGCCCCTGCTAGAAACGCTGAGCACAGTGGAGGAGACCGTGGTGCGGGACAAGGCTGTGGAGAGTCTTGCTAAAGTGGGGGCGCAGCTGCCCGATGCCAGCCTAAACGACCAGTTCATCCCGCTCATCAGGGTGGGTGGGACGTGCTGCGATGTGCTGCTATGAGCCCTTCCATTTTGCATTATGGTGATTAAGTGCTGACCGTGGCCCTTTCGCCCATCGGCTGCAGCGGTTGGCTACTGGAGAATGGTTCACTTCGCGGGTGTCTGCAGCTGGCTTGTTTGCCACCGGGTACCAGCGAGCATCACCGAACTTCAAGGTGGAGCTGCGCCAGCTTTTCACGTCGCTGTGCAAGGACGAGACTCCTATGGTGCGCCGTGCAGCAGCGCAGAAGCTGGGGGCCTTCGCCAAGACAGTGGAGCGGGACTATGTCAGCAGGGAGCTCATGCAGCTGTTCACGGACCTGACGCAAGACGGTGAGCGATAGGAGCGTGGATTAGCCGATGGCTGCAGGCGGGTTCATGTGGGTCCGGTGTAGCCAACCAGATGGTGGGGTGAGGGTCAGGCTGATTGTTGTTTCTGCCAATCTTGGGAGCAGATCAAGACTCAGTCAGGCTGCTGGCCGTTGAGAGCTGTGGAGCCTTCGCATCAGCGTTAAGCCGTGAGGATGCAGGCGCACATCTGCTGCCAGTGGTGCAGAAATTCGCGCAGGTGCGGTTATCTTGCATGCCCGCCTGAAGCGTGCTTGCATGAAACACACACACTCGTTTTGACAAGGCTGGTGTGGTCCTGCTGTGTGTGAGCGAGGGCACGGTATGTGCAAGCATCTAGCTGCGGTAACAGACGCCTCATATGCTGCATTTCCTTTCAGGACAAGTCATGGCGTGTGCGGTACAATGTGGCGAACCAGCTGGTGCAGCTGTGCGAGGCGCTCGGGCAGGATATCACCAGGTGCGTGCCAGCCTATAGCTGAGTGCAGTGGCAATCGTGGCGCGCCCTGCTGTTGTGCTGGTCTGTGAATCACGCCATGATGAGGAAGGGCTTGGCTGGCGTGCAAGCACAAACCCAAGGTGCTGATGCCGCCGCTGCTGCGTGGGCGGATGCAGGTCGGAGCTCACAACCCACTACGTGCGCATGCTGCGAGACAGCGAGGCAGAGGTGCGGGTGGCAGCAGCAGGGAAGGTGGCAGCATTCTCCAAGTTCCTCACGCCGCAGCAAATCGTGCGCGACATCATCCCCTGCGTGCGCGAGCTCAGCATGGATAGCAGGTGCGCACACCAGGTGGTTGGGTGGGTGCAGGCGTGTAACCAGTGTGTGTTGTCTGTTTGTTGGGTGTGACGCGCGTGTGTGTGTGTGTGTGTGGGGGGGGGGGGGGGGGGCGGAGGCACGGTGCAGAGCCTTGGTGTGGGGCAGTGCTGGTGACAGCCTGACGCGGGAGCTGATGTGTTGTACTGGGACAGAACCTGCCATGCGTTCGCCATGCGTACCATCATGTGATTCGCCATGCGTATTATCACGTGATTCGCCATGCTGTGTGCCATGCACTGTGCCCTGTGCGTGCAGCCAGTACGTGCGCGCCGCGCTCGCGGGTGTCGTGATGGAGCTGGCGCCTGTGCTGGGCAAGCAGTCGACGATTGACCACCTGGTGCCTGTGTTCCTGACTCTGCTGAAGGACGTGTACCCAGACGTGCGCCTCAATGTCATCTCCAAGCTGGACCAGGTCAACCAGGTGCGTCAGTGTCCCTGGTGCCCTGGGCTGGTGTTGGGCTATGAGATGGCCTGGTACAGTCAGCTGTAATAGCCAAGATTCAGTCCCTGCCCGAGGTCCCTGCCGCTGGGCTGGAGCAGTGTACAAAGGCATGCGCAGCATCTCAGGAGCATGGGCCTTGGACCCTGCACTGGCATGGGGGGGCGCTGGTGCGCTTGCCACACATGTACTTCGTGTGCTTTGTTGGCCAGCTCCACCTGAGGCGTGCTGCGGCGCTGGGAACAGCTGAAACCCTCAGCCCTGAGGGACCCTAAAGAACCCTAAACCCTAAAAGAACAGCTAAAACCCTAAACCCTAAACAGCTCTTCAAGCCCTGCACGCATCTATGTGCCATGGGCCGCGCACAGGTGATTGGCATTGAGCTGCTGGCGCAGTCGCTGCTGCCCGCCATTGAGGAGCTGGCGGAGGACAAGCACTGGCGCGTGCGGCTGGCGATCGTGGAGCACATCCCGCTGCTGGCCAGCCAGCTGGGCGCGGAGTTCTTCCAGGAGAAGCTGGGGCCCCAGTGCATGAAGAGCTTGGAGGACCAGGTGCGACATGTTGCGTGCATTGTATGTAAAGGCATTGTATGTATATGCATTGTATGTACTTGCAATGTTGTGAAGGTCCTAGGAGGGCACGGTGAATGGGGCGCTGATGCATGTGGCAGGCTGGGCATGGGGAGATTCACTGGCCAGGGCAAGGCAGCTGGGGAGGCAGAGCAGCCAGGGCTGCGGGTAGTACACCATGGGGTGGGGGCGTGGCAGAGGATGGGGCTTGCTCTACCTTGCCAACTGTGGCGGGCCCACACAGCCGCGCATGCGCACCCATGCCCTCGCTCTATGTGCACGATGCATCATGTGCTGTGTGGTGGTGCTGTGCGCGGCGATGCACAGGTGGCGTCCATCCGCGAGGCAGCTGCCAAGACGCTGCAGCGCATCGCACAGCAGTTTGGGCCGGAGTGGGCCAAGGAGCACCTGGTGCCCCAGGTGCTGAGCATGATCAAGAACCCACACTACCTGTACCGCATGACCATGCTGCACGCCATCTCCATGCTGGCGTCCATCGTGCCGCACGACGTGCTCGTCGGCCACATGCTGCCCGTCATCCTCAACGCCGCCAAGGTGCGGCAGACCCCAGCTGCTGTGTGCGTGCCGTGTGGCAGCTGTTTTGTGCGCAGCGTGGTCAGTTAACCTGCAGTTCTGAGCGCCAGCTAACCCTTGCACCACTGAAGTATGCATGTGGGGGGCTCTGTGTGTGTTTGTGGGCGGCGTTTGTGCGTGCTGATGCACTTGATGTGCAGTACTCGGGTCGCTGGGGGAGCATTGCTGCTCGGAACGGCCGCAAACACAGTGTACATGATGCCATGTTTGCTGGCGCGCTGTGCATACCATGTTGGCCGGCGAGCTGTGCATGCCATGCATCACATGGGCTCCTGCTGCCGCCCAGCGTCATGTGCAGCTCATGTTCATGTTCATGTTCAGCTCATAAAAGTGGCGCCCTCTGACTCTGGTACCCCATGCTGCACTTCCCCCCGCAGGACAAGGTGCCAAACGTCAAGTTCAACGTGGCCAAGATGCTGGAGAAGATCGTGTCGCTGCTGGACCGCAGCGTGATAGAGCACAGCGTCAAGCCGTGCCTCGCGGAGCTGTGCGAGGACGGGGACATGGACGTGCGCTTCTACGCGCGCCAGGCGCTGTACACGTGCGACGCGTGAGCGGGGCATGCTGCATGGCGTGTGACCCGCGTGGAGCAGCCGCAGCGGCAAGCACTCCACGCTGCAGCACGCGCCTGCGGGACCTGCGGGATGGAGTGTTGTTCTTTGCGGGCCGATGCAGCGCTGTCCTTTGTTGGCTGCAAGAATGGACATGGCGGTGTTGCCACATGGCCTGGGCCTGCGCCTGGTCCTTGGAGCAGCATGCATATGCGGCCACTGAGTGTGCAGTCACTGCGGCGTGCCAGTGTTCACCAGCCGGCTGCGCACTGGCAGGCCATTGCTGGCAAGCTGCCGGCATGTGGCATGGGCCTGCACACCTGGGCCATGCATGGCTCGTGTACGTTGTAGGAGTGTGGAAGACTTATGACTTGGCCTTGTTTGGCAAGAAGCTGCAGCAGTGATGACCTGTGTGTTGTCTGGGCAGCATGTAGCACTTGAGACAGCATGTTTGGGGGGTGGCCCTTTGAGTCCCACGCACCTGAGTGTGTGGTGTGTGATGAGGCTCAGGGGTGCGGCAGGGGGCTGAGCACAGCATCATAATTTGTACACCCAGGGCTTCAAAACAAATTGTGGCCTGCATTGCGGTACCAACATGTATGCATCACTGACCAACTGAATTTGACGGCCGGTTTGCTGTGGTGGAGATTGAACAGCGTCAAATTCATGTCCATCCACTGTAAGCAGCTCACAATCAGATGTCACTGGCACCCGCATTCGTGCTCCTGCATGCCTACCAGCTCGCTGTGCTGAAGGAAGCGGCACAACATGTACTGCCTGAGGAGGAAGTACAAGTGCACCTGTGTGGCCCGTTTGATTGTTTGCAGCAGATGAGCAGCCGCAGCGTGTGCTGCAAAGACAATTAAGGTTGCAGAGATGATGTAGATAGCTGTTCGGATGATCCTGGCAGTGGTCACCGCTGTTGCCACAAGCCTGGCCGTGGGAGCCGTCTTGTAAGAAACTACAGGGTGCACATTGTCAAGAGCTCGGGTCTCAATCGCTCCTTGCATTTGTGCAGGCGGGTGCAAGATGCAAGCCACGCGTCAAAGCGGCTCGTGTTATGCACGCTGGTGCTGCACGCGCTGTTCGCAGTGCAATGCCTGCTGCCACCCAGGTGAATGTGTCCTCTCGTTTCTGCACTGAAAGTTTGACAAGGGCGGTGCCTTGTTATGTATTGTTACATCTTGCCGTCCCTGCCCGCAGTGCCGGCCTTGCGCCAGTGCAATGGGCCATCAGTGTGCCAGGGCTGTGGTGGCTCGTCTGCGAGGTGTTGGGCGCGAATTGCCCGCACCTCGACACATCAAAGCTCTTCAGGGCTCCTCTGGTCGAACTGGGCGCCTCTGTGGCAGCAGTACTGTTGTCCATGATGCAAGTGCCAACCCCAGGTAATGCATCATCATTGTGAGGGATCTTCACCACTGATGGGCTGACTTGGGTTGCACGTGATGTGGCGCTGCATGTGCCTCGGAAGTCCATGATGCTGCATGCATGTGCTTGAGGCATAGTACCAGGCGTTGCAGCAACACAGCCACCGCAGCGGACGTGCACACGCACACACGTTGGTCAAACTGGTCAAACCTGGGTCAACCCTGGCCACACCGTGCACCATGCGGCACCATGCCATGCGTGTCGCAGTGGGCCTGGCCTTGGCAGTGGTGGCCGCTACAGGTGTGGCACACCAGCTGCATAGCCTGCTGGCTGCAAAGCCAGTGCGCGCGGACCTACTAGCAGCACGCAACAGCTGGGGTGGGGGCCTATCCAGAGCCAACTCGGGGAGCAATGGGGGGACGGGCACGCTTGACCCCACCTCAGCGCCCCTCACCAACAGCAACAGCAACGCAGCCATCCCCACGCGCCCTCCCCCCTCCTTATCTGCGCAAGTCGCCAGGCTCGTGCGCCGCGGCAGTAACGGCGGGCTGAGCGGTGCAGGCGGTACAGGCGGTACAGGCAGTACAGGCGGTACGGGGCTCTGGAGGCCGCAGGTCGCGCTGCTGCTACTGCTGTTCGTCGCAGCCAAGGCGCTGTACGTACTGGCGGCAGTGGCGGTTGGTACGGGCGTACTGCCTGTGGCGGCGGGAGGTGTGGGCAGTACGGTGTGGGCGTTTGCGAGCTCCCTCATGCTGCTGGTGGTGCCACAGGTGTGCAGGGCCGCATAGGTTATGGGGTGCAGGGTGCATGGTCTGGGCCCAGATGTGTGGGGTCTGCCCATGCTTGCATGCATGTCACATGTTGCCTTGTTATGTGCTCGCACGCATAGACGCATTCCTTGGCATGTGCTGGACATTGTGGAGCTGCCATTGCCGTGCATACCATTGGGGCAGCCGACCTGCAAGCAGCCTGGCAGCACCGGAAGCCTAGAATCGCTGCTGTGGGGCACTGTTGCAAACTGCTGCATGCACGCATGACACAGGCTGGGACATGTGCGGCATGGACCAGGGAAGGGGCGGGGGGCTGGGGGAGGAGGGGTGGGGGAGGCAGGGCCGGTGGTATCAGGGCCTAGGTCCAGAGTGAATCACCGCCTGAAACCATGGCATCAAACTCCAAGCCCTGCATCCTGACCCCTCAACCCCGAACCCAAGAGCCCTACACCCAAGACCCCTGGACCCTAAACCCTCTGTGCGCGTGCGCGTGCGCACGCACGCGGCACGTGTGAAACCCTGAACCCCTGAACTTCTGAACCCCTCAACCCCTCAACCCCTCAACCCCTCAACCCCTGAACCCCTGAACCCC
>QAXD01000119.1:5923-16927 GCA_004335575.1 Haematococcus sp. NG2 | reverse complement strand
GGCGGCTTGCGCGGGGGCGGGGCGGGGGAGGGGCACGGCGTGTCGTCGTCGCCGCTGTCGCCGCTGCTGCTGTTGCCCCCGGCGCTATCATCAGAAGAGGAGGAGGAGGAGTTGGTGTCCCCCCGGCCCTGTAGGCCCCCGCCCAGATCCCCCATTGGGGGGCTGGGCTGACCCGCCACCGCGCTCGTCTGGTTTGTGTCCGTACACGGAACCGGATCCGACATCCACTTGACCACTGCCGTGAAGGTAGTGGCCCCCATGAGGTGGGCCACATTGAGTGAGGAGGTGGGGGAGATCCACCAGGTGCCCACCAGCACGCCCCGCACCCGGAAGTCCTTGCCCACGTAGAAGGGCGACCCCGACTGGCCCTTGAGCGAAGGGCAGGTGTGGTAGGTGGTGCGGTCGCGGCAGTTGTCGCGCGTGAAGGCGCAGCTCGACGTCATGCAGGTGCCCAGCGGCTGCTCCACCGCGTAGCCTGCCGTGGCTACCGCGTACTGCTGCACCCCCACGCACCCAGCGGCGATGCCGAGCCACCCGGTGGTTTTCCCCACAGGGGCAGCCAGCCGAATGATGGCCACATCCCAGTCAAACTGCCAGTTGTCGGGCACCGTCTCGTACGTGTCGAAGATGGTGGCGAAGGCCCAGGAGGTGATGTTGAAGGGGTTGACGACGCGGGCGCCGTCGCGGTAGCGGCCGGGCGCGAAGTCGAGCGAGCTGTAAAAGACGCCGCCGCCCTTGCCGTTGCGCTTGAACACGCAGTGGCCTGCGGTGAGAACCGCGTCAGGGCCCACCATGGACCCCGAGCAAACATAGGCCCCCGACGTGTCCCTCAGCTCGAGCTGCCCGATGGCCGTGAAGGGGAAGGTGAGGGGCGTGCACAGCTTCGAGTTGGGGCCAAAGCCCGGGGCAGGGGCGGGGTACGAGCCGCCATTGCTGTTGCCGCCGCCGCTGGCGTCGCTGCCGCTGGTGCTGTTCAGGGTGCCCGAGGTGAGGTTCCCCACGGGCGCAGTCATGTTGCTGCTGCCCTGCGCAGCGGTGGCATTGGCGGTGGCGTTTGTCGTGTCTGTGGCGCGAAGTGCGCGGCGCGCGCTCGGGCCGTGAACCCCGCTGCCGCCCCCACTGCTGCGGCTGGCATGGGCGGGGGCTGGCGGCTGCGCATCCGGCGCAGGCGGCTGTTGCGCCTGTGGCATGAAGTGCTCGGGGATGTACGCCGGCAGGTCTGCAGCACGAGCCGTGGGGACAGGTCCAGGAGCATGAAGAAAGAAAGGGAGCAGGCACGTCACATGCACACACCCCGCCGTAGCACCCCGCCAGGAAAGGGCTGGCAAACCCCAACCTCCAAAGTCCAAATACACTGATCAATTTCCCCCCCCCCCCTAGCGGCAGGCCCACGCACGCACCAGGCAGGCCCTGACCATCAGATGTACTGCCGTCCCCCGACGTACTGCTGGCCCCTGATGTACTGCTGCCGCCGTTGCCTGAACTGGCCGCGAGTGCGCGTAGCGCCTCTGTGAGGGCCCCCAGGTCATACGTGGCCGCGTACAGCCGCCCGTCCCGCGTCACACGTAGTGCTCTCACTGTACTGCCACCATCTGTACTGGATGAGGCAGACAGCGCGGCGACCTTGGACGTACTGCCTGCTGTACTGCTGCTGGTGGTGCTGGCCTTCTGTGTGACCTGTGGCGCCTGCAGGCCGCGGGCATCAACCAAGGATATATGCTTTCATTATTTTCATCCAAGCACCAGCTCAGCCAATGATCTGAGGACAGTGTTGTTGCATGCGAGGGCACAGCCACCAGTGATGATCTGACTAGCACTGCAGTTGTGCAGCAACAGCACTGCGTTGTGCGCACCCAGCTGTGCCAACGTGTGCACAGCTGCACGCTGCACAGCGAGCGCATGAGGTGCGTGCACAAGCAACACAGAAACTTTGCCGGATGCTTCGTCGCTGTGTAAAGCATGTGTGCTCGCCAGTCATGCATGACAAAAAAAGGGCAGGGGGTCACGCACCATGGACGCGCCGTCTGCCGCTGTGTCTGCCAGTGGCACCAGCCCCACCAGCGCGTAGCCTTCCTCAGAGAACGACTCCATGTCAGTCAGGCTGATGGTGCGTGGGTTGGGGGCAGGTGCCGAGCCCAGGCCTGTGACCGTGTCCCAATCAGGCTCCGCATCCCCGCCCCCCGTGCCTGTGTTGGCAACGTCCCCACCACTGGCGGCATCCCCAGTGCCAGCCGCCCCTGGGCTGCTGGTACTGGTGTAGGTGGTGCTGCTTCCTGAGCTGGTGCTGGTGCTGCTGCCCCCCTGTGGGGTGCCTGAGCTGTTGTTGGTGCTGCTGCCAGTGCTGCTGCTGTTGGTCTCAGGGCCGGGGTCCAGGCCGGTGAGCAGCAGGCGGTGCAGGTGGATGGCCCGGGGGTTGTGGCTGCTGCCGGCCTCTGCAGCATATGGCGGCACAGGTGTTGATTGGTTGAGGAGTGGTGAGGTTCAGTTGCTAAGAGATGTGCCAAGCACTCGAGGTACATGAGGTGCAGCATGTGCTGAGGGACACATGTTAAGATGCAGTGTTGAGATGCAGTGCTGAAGGAAGTTGAGCTGCAGTGCACCAAGTCGCGGCATCGCCCCACCACCACAAATGTCAGACATTAGGGCTGTGCTGGATGGGGCTGCATCCGTTCCATGCGCAGTGCATGTGCTGGGCGGGGGGTGGGGGAGCGTAGGAGACATGGTTGCTCGCATGCTTGCATGTACGTACTTGCATGGCACCCATGGCACACCGTGTGCGCCACATGGGCCCGCCATGCCACAGGAACAGGCTCCCCCAGCCAAGAGCTGCTGAACAATCGCTTGCCGCAGCATGCATTGGTGCTGGAGTGGGTGCTTGCGTGCTGGGGATGCAAGCGTGCATGGGCTGTGACAGGTGCACCTGACAGGAACCTGGCACCGGCGCGCAACAACCCTTCACCCTCGTGTGGTGATCTGCTGCGTGTCACGCCTGCAGCCCCTATGCGCTTGCACCTTCCCCACGGGGTGCGTGTGCGTTGCATGCTGCAGGGGCAGATCCCAGCGCCCATGCAAACGCCCCACCTGTGCAAGGCCCCACGTGCACAATGTGCACTCCCTGGCACACTGCCAGACATGAGCTCTGGTAGGTGAAGCCATCGGCCCCGCAAACCAGCTCGAGCTTGTATGCGCAGCCGTCCTTGCACCGGGGAGGCACTGGCCGGGCGGCGTGCCCAAAGCCTACGAACAGGAATTGGCCAGTGACGCCTCGCATGATGTGCAAGCTGTCGGACATGTGGGCAGGCGCCAGCCAGCGCAGCGGCCTCTTAGCAATGACGCACCCAGCGTGAGCACGAGCAACGCCACGACCAAGCTGCAACACCCCTGCGGTGTTGGCATCCCGTCACGCTTTCATGAAGCTGTGTTTCCGCAGCAGCATCCTGAAACCCCTGGCCGTGTAGGCCCTGTTGTTCTGAACGCAGCTCTTGTAAGGCAGTAACTACTGGGGGTTGAGTGCTCAAGATAGAGATTCGACCATTGAGCCTTTAAAGACGGTTTGCATCATTACTGCAGGCATCTTGGCAGCGTACACACAAGAGGCGTGCATGGCTACCTGCCAGGTCCCTCACACCAAGGAAATGCAAGAGATGTCACAACTTCGTCTTCCACCGTGCAATCAGCGCTGTCACGTTGCAAGCGCTTGATCATAGCCCGGCCCCTGCTCCACTTGACGCTACAGCGCAGATGTGCTACGACTGCGTCCTGCCATAGCCTGTCCAGCTTGAGTGATGGCTGACAGGCATGTCAGGCCAGGGCCTTAGCAGCAACTGCCCACAAGCAGCTGCAACAGCAAAGCCTGGCGCCTAGCAGCATTGTGACATGCGCATTGTGCGCGCCTTAACTGCTCTTGTAATTTATGCATAGTGTGCTGTATGCCCACAATGTACAGGCGCACAATTTATTTGATGCCGCACACATGCCAACCCACGATGCACCACTTCAGTGCAAATCCATTGGTCAAACACGGTTGCGTTTAGCGAAGTCAAACGGCCAGTTGGCTGGGGGCACACACACATACAGTTTGAGGATGGGCCAGTGATGGGGCCACAGTTCCAGCGGCGAGCAAAATGCACAAACAAATGATTGGATACATAATCTCTGTAGTTCAGGCCTTCAGGGGCTGACAGCGGCTCTGAACCATGCATTGCCATGTCTGTGCTTGTGCAGCCGAGCCGTCAGCACACAGCCCTATGGGCAGCCTGCCACAACCGATTACACAGCTCTAAAGGGCCTGCTACTGGGTGTCAGCACATATGGTATGGATGGTGCGCTGATCATAGGGTCGGTTGCATGGCAGGCAGTACAGGGAGCAGGTGTGCTCCCTGCTGCCCCCTGCCAGCCCCTCGTGTGTGTACACGATATTCTTGCCTCTGCAGTTTGCTGGCTTGGGATAGAGGAGACGCTGGAGGCTGCACGTGGGTGCTGCATGGTGCCTGCATGGAGGCCACGTCCTGCTGATCCACTGGGCACAAGTGGGGGACAGGACCCAAATTCGCGAGGCAATCCCGTTTTCGCGCAATTTGAGTATTAACAAGCATCACAAATGGCTCCCAAGGCTGCCGAGAAGGCCCCCGCCAAGAAGGCCGCTCCCGCCAAGACGGGCGATGCCAAGAAGAAGAAGAAGGTCGCGAAGGTGGAGTCTTACAAGCTTTACATTTACAAGGTGCGTGAGGGCTATCAGGGCTGTCAGGGCATGGCTTGAATTCCTATTCAACCAGCGTAGGAGTCTGGACAGCGTCCGCTGGCACTGTTACCCTTACAGCCTTCCGGGCTTCGTTTGACTTCTGCAGGTCCTGAAGCAGGTCCACCCCGATACTGGCATTTCTTCCAAGGCTATTTCCATCCTCAACTCATTTGTGAACGATATCTTCGACAAGATCGCGTCAGAAGCGTCACGCCTGGCTCGCTACAACAAGAAGCCTACCGTGACATCCCGCGAGATCCAGACGGCTGTGCGCCTGGTGCTGCCTGGCGAGCTGGCCAAGCACGCAGTGTCAGAGGGCACCAAGGCGGTGAGTGTCTTGATTGCTGGGGTTCAGCATGCCCTGCATGCTGTGATGTGCAGCATGCACCACAGGCCTGCATGGTGGCACATGGTCCTGCTGCTTACGCTGCTGCTGTGCCTGTGCCTTGCAGGTGACCAAGTTCACCTCTGCATAAATGCGTCCCTCGGCAGGGTTTCTGCAACCATGAGCCTTATGGGGCGGGAAGGGGCGGGGGAGGATCCCAGCAGGGCATCCATGTACATTAGCAGCGCATGCACCCAGCCACAATGCGCGTGCTGACATTTGTTGACTGACTGAGCCATTCTTGGGGATTGTGTGGTGTACTCAAGGGGGAGTTGGGGGACGCTCATGCGCGTATTGCATCTCATGCACGCTGTGTTGTCCATGTCTCTGATTTGTGGTGGCTGCTCCTGTGGGGCACCTGTTGTAATGCAATTACCGGTATGCAAACCTGGGCAGTATGCAGTTGCGCCGCACCGCTTCCAACCGTGTGCAATTGCATGTTCTGTTCAGTATGACCGCAAACAGTTCAGCAATACGTCATCCACACCGGTTCCATCCATTCAGAAAAATCAGGCACATGCGCTCTACAGCAGCAGCGAACAGGTCGCATATGAATTGAAAGTTTGAAACCTTGCGCAGCCAAACCCTGCGTTGTGCACAGCACCTACCCCGCCTGGCAGCCTGAAAGCCCCACTAGCTGTCACCTGCACTGCCGCCACTTGGTGCCTCCCCCGCTCCTCCCTTGGTGCTGCTGCCCCGCTTCCGCCTGCGCTTCTTCCCACCCTCCGCCCCCCCGCCGTCAGCTGCTGCCTGTGGCTGTGTTGCCTCTTTTGGCGCTGCTGCTGCCGCGGGTGCTTTGGCAGCCGGTGCCCCTGGTTTCTTCGTCGCCTTCTTCTTAATAGCCAAGGGGTTTGGGCCCTGGGGGTGTGCAAGCATACAGGCACAGCGGCTCATGAAATTGCTGAAATGCATGCTGTAGTTTCACAAGGCTTGACCATGCAACACACACTTGTCCTTCCCCGCCACCTGCTGCATTTGTGCTTTGTTGTTGTTGTTGTTGATGCTTTGATGCATGGCCCACACCAGCGCACTGCTCCACCATGCACATGGCGACATGCGGTGTGTGCTGAACACAACAGGACATGTGGCCAACCTCCACCATGCTGTTCATGCAGCATGCTCTGCGTGTGCCATGCGGCTGCAGCCCCAGCCCCAGCGCCAGGCGTGCGCGGCTGTACACTGTACAGCACGCAAGCTGCTGTTGTTTGCGCGCGTCCCAGGTGTGTGCACACGCAGGTGTGCTGGCTGGCTCATTCGCTGCTGCTGCTGCTGCCGCTGCTGCTGCTGCTGCAGCCACCGCGCCCCAAACCAGGTGTGCTGGCTGGCTCATTCGCCGCGGCTGCTGCCACCTGCTGCTGCCACCGCCCCCAAACCAGGTGCGCCAGCGCCCACCAGCCCACACCATCGTGTTCGTGTGCTGTCCCACATGCGCATGGAGCATGTCGCGTTGCCGAGGCATGTAATGATGTAAACAACACCCAGCCGGCTCACACCCACCTTGGCTTTTGCCTTCCTGAACTGCACGCTCGTCTTGACGCGCGCAGGGTCCAGGGCCCCCAGGTCCACACCTGCCAGTGCCGCGGTCCTGCGCTCGTGGCGCGGCACCTGCAGCGCCGCCTCGGACGCCTGCGGCAGCACGCAGCAGCAGCACAGCACGCAGCGGCATCACAGCGCGCAGCAGCATCACAGCACGCAGCAGCATCACAGCACGCGGTCACCACTCACAGCATGTGTACACCAGTCACAGCACGTGTGCACACCAGTCACAGCACGCGTGCACATCAATCACAGCACGACGAGCATGTGTACACCAATCACAGCACGCGTGCACATCGGGTTAGTGGTTTACCCTTTACCATTACAAGGTTCACCAATAGAAAGGGTTGTTGTTGTTAATACACCGTAAGCCAGTCAAGGGCTTCTAGGTGTTAGGTATTAGATCAGGTTCATCATCCCTGTTATAATAAGGTCATCATTGTGTTGGCCCGGCGTGTGTGTTTCATGGGTGCAGGGGTTGTTGCAGGTGGCGACAGCACTGTGCTGCTGCACCCACATGTCAGTGTGCGGTGCTGCAGGTTCCATGTGATGGTGTGTTCACTGGAGGAGGCGTGCAAGCATACCCACACGTCAGTGTGCGGTGCTGCAGGTTTAAACCGGGTTGGCGGCTACGTACTGCACCACCTGCCAGTTTGCAACGCGGCAGGTCAGGTACCGATGCCACAACGTACTTCCAGATATTTAATACTGGTAGTTACTTGTATCCAAACAAGGCTTGTATTTAATAACAAGGCTTATATTTAATACCGGTAGTTACTTGAATCACGCCAAACAGCCCTCTGCTCTGCCAGTCACCGTACCTCCTTGGCCGTGGCGCGCGCCATCTCTGGCGGTGCTTCCAGGTGGATGCCGTTGGCGGTGGCAAAGATGCAGGGCACCCCAGGGATGTGCCCCAGTGCCTCACGCACTGCCTTGTCCTGGCTGGCCACCCACCAGTGCTCGTGGTTGCTGCTGCCTGCAACCAGCACGCGAAACATGCAGTGGTCATGGTTGCTGCTGCACCTGCAACCAGCACGCGAAACATGCGTGCCCCAAGGTCTAGGGTTCAGGGTTTAGTAGTGCTGTTAGCTAGGGTCATCCTGGATTGCCAAGTAGGCTATAGAGGGCCTAGCTAGCTTGGAGTTGAGGTGACCGATGACCAGGCATGCGTATGTTGTCAGCCCGGCCTGATAACGCCGACATGCTTGTCCTGTGGCATGCACGCGCCGAGTATGGGTTACCATGCAAGCATACAACACACAGCCACAGCTGTCGCACATATGATGCACAGCTGCAGCGTCACTGCATGCGCAGGGCAGGGCAAGGCACGGCAGCGACGCGTTTTGTTCTCCTGTGTGCGAGCCGCGGTGCTTAGGGTTCGGGGTTCAGGGTTTAGGGTTTGGGGTTTAGGGTTTGGGGTGCACCCACCGACAGCCTGTCGCAGGCAGTCCGCCGCGCTGCAGCTGCCGGGCTCATGACCACACTTGTGCAGCTCGTAGCCGCGTGCGGCACGCAGCGCCTGCGCACGGCAAGTGTCCCCGTCGCGTTGAGTCAAATCAAGCCGCAGGCTCCACGCCTGGTGGTGCCCTTCACCATATGTGGATTGGTGGTTTCTGTATTGTTCTAATTGCTTTTCTTCTACTGTTTAAATTGTTAAAATAATTACCGATATACACACACACATATATGCATACAGATACATACATAAGTGGTAAGTGACTCACAGCTGAGAAGTCGGGCCCCAGCTCCTTTAGCTCCTGTGTGACGCAGCGTGTGACGTACAGCTTGCATCGGCCGCCTATGAGCTTGGGGATGTGCTCACCCAGGTCTGACAGGCTGCACACCACACGTGTGAGTGTGTGAACAGGTGTGACCATGTGAGTATGTGTGAGCTTATGTGCATGTGTGAGTGTGGGGCCGTGTGAACGCGTGTGAATGGTGATGTGCGTGCTGCCGGGTGCTGGTACGCGTGCACGCTCAGCTTGTAGCAGTGGCTTGAGTGCATAAACCAGTTTCCCGCGGTTCCACATGATGTGGCCATGATGCACACATGCTTGGACATGATGTACTTCATCTGCTGGCTGTGGGGAGCAAGCCTCATGCGCAGGAGGCAGTATGCATCATGGCCATGCAACATGGCATGCGCCACCCTTGCATTACACACTTTGCTGAATGTGTCGCGTGGATGAAGTTGCCATCTAATAGGACCTGCAAAGACAGCAGCCACGCGGTATACCCCTTTGGTCACCGTCAAAACCCTGGTCGTCCTGCGCCGACAAGTCAGCTGCTAGCACATTGGCACACCTTGAAAGGTTCGTGAAACCCGTAACTAAGTTTATAAAATGCTACTGCGCGCCGTGTATGCTTGTGCTTCTTCCGACGCATGTTTTGCCTATGTCATGAGCTACGTCGTGAGAACTGCAGATTGATTGCCGCGCGTGCCGCTTGTACAGCTCCAAAACCCACGAGTGACATTTTGAGTGTCAATGAGCGCACTTTTCAATGAATGCTGTGACATTATCCCCTATTGTTTCAGCACCCAACGAACCCCTTTGGAAAAACATGCGCCATGCACAATGTCTGACATGCCGTTCTTCGTCGCTGTGCATGTGGGTGCGGGCGCGCATGCCGCACGCAAGGACGCAGCCTACCTTGATGCCATGCGCAACGCATGCCACGCAGCAGCGCGCGTGCTGCATGAAGGCGGCAGCGATGATCCATCCAGCATTGCGGAGGGCACGCATGGAGCAGATCATGATCACAGCAGGGAGGATGGCTGTGGACCGGGGGCAAGCAAGCACTGCATGAGCCAGGAGCAGCAGCAGATGCCACAGCAGCAGCAGCAGCAGTACCAGCGGTACCAGGGGCTGGACGCGCTGCAGGCAGTACAAGCGGCCATTGCTGTGCTGGAGGTGTGAGCCGGCTCTGCTGCTTGCATAAGCGTCTGGATGAGATCCTGCATAGCTTATAATATGCCGTGGTGGCATTGTGAATGATGCTTCATGTCAGGCTCCGGCGTGCAGGAACATCTGTGAAACGCCGTGTTATTATTATCATGGCAGATGGCACCATTACCTGAACTCATCATGGTCCCCTCCACATGATGGGGTCTGTAGAACCCAAGCCAGGCTTTCCAGGCACTGGACAGCTAGCAGGGCTGTTGGGTTTGGTCCATCTTGTGCATGTCAAGATGTTATGGCTAATGGCTTGGTGTTGCATGCATCACTTTGTGTATGCTGCATGTCGCGCTGCATGCGTGCTGCATGCGCAGGATGCGCCATGCACCAACGCGGGGCGTGGGTCCAACCTCACTCTCCATGGAGTGGTGGAGTGTGATGCAAGCATCATGGACGGCTGTACTGCTGCCTTTGGTGCCGTTGCAGCAGTACAAGGTAGGCCAAGCTGTACTACTACTAATAATAATAACAACACGGCGAGCCGTGAATGCAGGCATAAACCCTAACCCCCAAAACCCTAAACCCCAATGCAAACCCTATAGGCTGTGAATGCAGGCGTTGTTCATACCGATCTCATGGGATGTGGTTGGCCTTCAGCTGTTTAACCACCCCTGCACATGATGTGATGTCTGATTCGTCCAGTCCAGACTGCATCTGAGAAGCACACGAGTGCCATGGTTTCATAAGATGATAAAACAACAGTAGGTGTACGGCTGTGCGTTGCTCACTGCTGCTGCAGGTGTGACCAACCCTATCCGGGTGGCGGGGCACCTGGCTGCTCACAGTCTCACACCACTGAGCTGCGGCCGAGTGAGACCCATGTGAGTGTGAGGTGGGCCGTTGGGCTCCTGCACTGGGGTCACCTGGTGAACTTGAACTAGACCCTGGATGCCTTGATTTTGTGTAAACGTGTGCCTTTTGAGCTGGACTTGGCAGCATGGGGCTGAAGCAGTTGCGGTCGCCTGCGTGCTGCGCAGGCTGCTTGCTGGCCCAGGTGCCACGGCATATGCTGCAAGGCATGGCCTAGCCCTGGCCCATGGACCCGCCCCTGCCCCCACAGCCGCCCAGCACCCCACCGGCCTCAGCTCGCAGAGCAGCACAGCAGCAGGGGGTGGTGGCGGTGAGGCGGCACTGTCAGTGGGCTGGCAGCCTGGCACAGCTCGGGGCCATGCATGGGCGCCGCATGGGGACATGGTCACGCGCTCGGCCGCCAGTGCATGGAGGAGGTGGCGGGACATGGTGGACGCGGCAGAGGGGCGGGGGGCGGCGGGCACAGCGGGCACAGCACAGCAGGGGGCGGCGGGCACAGCGGGCACAGCACAGCTGGGGGCGGCGGGCACAGCGGGCACAGCACAGCAGCGGGAGGCTGTGGATGCAGCTTATGG